>CATQJA010001444.1:0-65857 GCA_958295435.1 Mesorhabditis spiculigera
AATTTCCGAGGGTATTTTCCACATGTCACACCGATAGTTTACGGCCCGTTTAATCGTTTATTTTTGTGCGCCGCGCACCTCTTCTCGGCGCCAATTTCCGACACAATCCCATTTACGGCCAACGGGGTGCGGGCTTTTTTCATCGCCTCCAGAACCGCGCCGCGCGGCCCATTTATCCCAAGAATTCAGCGCCGCTACGCTCATTTTTTAATGCAAATAATATTATCCCGAAATGGCTGCAATTTGCAGATTTTAAAAATACTAGTTAAGCAATGGGAAAACTCACAAGGAAATTTAATAAGCTATGAATAAAAGGAATATTTGTCGGATTTTCTATTAAATTTGCAAGTTTTAAATTTTACTTTTATGCTATTTTAATCATATTTTTGAAAACTTTTGAAAATCATCCCGAAATGGGTGCGATTTTGCGGGGCCTCCAAATATCAGATTAAAAAAAATGATAAAATTGATAATAGAATAAAAACATGAATAATTTCGCTGATCTGAAAAAATAAAATCAAAGGATAAAATTCATTGTAAAATAGGCTAAGCTATTACTTTCGGCCAGATGTCTTAGAATATCATAATAAATTCGCAAAATTCAAATTTTTACTTGTATGCTATTTGAATCATATTTTTTGGAAATTTGAAACCAGTATTTCTATCCTTATGTTTCAACCTTTATGTATCTTGCACATTTTTTTAGTCAAATAATATCATCTCGAGATGACTGCTGTTTTGCAGGATTCGCAAATACTTATATTTATTAGGATAAAATTCATAAAAATACAAATATATATAATTTCCCAGG
This sequence comes from Mesorhabditis spiculigera, assembly GCA_958295435.1. NCBI lineage: Eukaryota > Metazoa > Nematoda > Chromadorea > Rhabditida > Rhabditidae > Mesorhabditis > Mesorhabditis spiculigera. Next base: position 812 of record CATQJA010001444.1, read on the forward strand.
ACGTGCAGATATAAGAAATTCAGAAAATGTTTTGTAAATCTCATTTTTAATTTGCCGAAATGGCTACGTTTTTGCTGGTTTTGCAGATGCAATCCTTTGTAAAAGCAGCACTTCTTTAAATTAATTTTTTTATTTGTGTGATTAATAAAATCTTTTAAATTGAAACTATGGAGGCTACCGAACTACCCACGCAATCCGCAGACAAAAACCAATAAAATTTTGCTTTTTAAAACTTCGATGTTTCGCTGAAATTATTGGTTTGGCGGTTTAAGGACACCTCAATGTGGTTTTCTTTGTACATCATTCATAAAACTCGTAGTAAAATCGTTCTTGTGCCCCTGCAATTTAATAAAAATTTTTAACTTTAATTTAAAGAGTTTAAAACTTGAAAACTTGTTAAAAATCATTCCCATTTAAATCAGAATTAAACAAGTTTTTCAAATTTCGATGTTTCGCTGAAATTGCTGTTTTTACGACTGCGCGATGCTTCAATGATCTGTTGCTTTCCCTGTTCGTCATTCACAAAACCGTAGTAAAATCGTTCTCGCACCCCTTGCAATCCGCCCTTGTAAAAATTGTATATTTCACCAAAATTAAGGGCTCACCCGAACAAAAATCGCTTCAATGTAAGGTCCGGAGTTTGATGGTATTGAAGGCAGAAAAATCTCGACTAGTGTTTCTTTTTAAAAGTATTAGATTTTAGACAGTCTTTTTTCACGGCTGTCCCTTCCCCAAAGAAAATAATAATAAAAACATTTAGCTGTAGGTGCCTAAGTTAAGGTGCTTTCGATTTTTATTCCATTTGCTTTACATTTCTACCTACAATAAAGTTTTTATGTTTATATAAATGTTTTACATTTTAACGCTAGAACACGGAGTTTTATATGAATACTATCTAAAAATTCGGAGTTTTCGAACCACCTTGCAAATTCCCGTTTTAAAAATTGTATGTTGCAGCCAAAATAAACGTTCAGCTAAAAAAATCATGTTTTAATACTTTGTTGGCAGCAGACAAATCCTACTATAAATAAAAAAATAGCGTCTGTGTGTGTGTGTCGATTTGCATGCAACTTCCGTCTGTATGTCCGGAGGATAACTCAATAGGGGATGAATTTTAGGACACGTATGATACATCATTGGGTGCGTAATGACTCTGCGATGACTGCACACTTCTCAGAATTATCAAAATAAGCTATTTTCGATATTAAAAATAAGTTTTTCTAAAATTTTCGGGAACCCTCTTTGTTAGGAAACAATTAGCATATACCGGAAGTAGAAGAAGCCTATATAAAGGGATGGAAGGAAATATTTTCATTTTTGTCAGCATGATTGAGGCGGAATTATGCAAAGTTTACAATTTTGATTTGTCCAGACGGGGCCAGGGTTGAAAAGTCGCGAAGCGGCTTTTCAACCCTGGTGTCGACTAATTTGATTTTTAAAAGTATTAGATTTTAAACAACTTTTTTTCACAGCTTTCACTTCACGAAAAAGAAAATAAATTATTTACAAATGGACGTTTCAGGAAATCTTATGATTTTCTGTTCTAGATTTGGGATTTTTGATGTTTCACAAAAATTACTGGCCGCTGCGCCTTTAATTTGACATTAATCGGATGATCGGAGTACACGAAATTTTCCGACTTTTCTTTTTTTTTACCTTTAATTAATATTAACTTTACGCAATTTGTACCGCTTTTTGCGTCTTTTATTTCATTATTTTTCCTTATATTTCCAAATGGGGCAAGACAATCAATAAATCAATTGATTTTTTTAGAACTTCGATGCAAAAACGGCGGCCGATGCTGGCCAAGCAGCTGCTGAAGAGCGGATCGCATCAGCGTGGGTTTCTAATTAATTCTGATATTTATTTGCTAAAAAATCGATCTATTTTTTGAAATTGAATATTTAAGTGTTTCCAGCTTTTTTGAATCCGCAAAAAAACAATTTTGGAAAATGTGTTTTATGAAATCTTGTCGATTGGGGGCGATAGCCACTTTTTAATTCCGCCTTGCGAGCACCTCTCAGCTTTTTAACTTTCTGAAGCTCTAAAATGTATAAAATTTAAAATTCTTATGCCCAATTTTATTTTATTCCTCGTTTTTCTATATTCGCTTAATTATCCGTAATTTCCGTGGCATTTCTCTATTTTTCCTATCCGCTACAATTTCTTTGGTGTCTGTCTACATTTTCTTTCAGCAATTTCCTAGGAATTGGGGGCAGGTGAAAGGCGGGACTACAGCACGACAAATTACCAGGTGTTGCCACAAAAACTAGCCATAATTTTTTTGAAACATATCATTTTTAGAAAAAATTTGGTTTTTTTACTAACATTTCCAGGCTAAATTTAGGGCATTTTTGGGTACGGTATTGCCGGTAGATCCTTCTTTTTACATCCGCTTTTACTTCCTTCTTTATAAGCCGATTTTTTGGGCGCTCCAAGACAGAAAACATAAGATGAATTCGCGGCAAAAACAAGGATTTTTGAGGAATTGAGAAAGCTAAATTCTAACAAGATTTTTTTTATTGATTTCAATTACAATTAATAATTAATTAATTAAAGTAGATATTCAAGAATTAACAATTAATTAACAATCAGGTAGATAATTCAATCTCCCCTATTTCGTCTCAAAAAACGTTCTTGGATTTATGTTTTTATATAAATCTAGAAATTACTATTAAATATGACTATAGAAACTTGAAAAATTGATTACCGTAATAATCAGGAATAAAAAGACTATATGTTTGAAATTTAAGCGTTGACAGGGAACTGTTGGAAAAAACATGTGTTACATAGATAGCTTGTCATCGAATCGAATTTTTTATAACAATCGGCAGAGCACCGCGAATTCTTATTTTCCTCATTTCTGCCGCAGTTAAAGATACTGCTACGTATTCGATCATTTTTAAGGGTTTTAAAGGGATAGACAAGGCAGGCTTCGCATTTTTGAGGCTAGGATTCCCAGGATTTGGCAAAATACAAAAATATAAAATCAGAATAAAATAAAAATTCTGTAAAGGACTTAACATATTTTATTCTTAAGGGGTTACTGGTTTGGACAAGGCATAATTATGGATTGCAGCAAACTTTTAAAACTGTGGACGGAATTCTTTATTCCCCAGCTAAAAATGTTTCAGGAATTTAAAGGATTATCGTGATTTTGCCATCGATAATTAAATCTCGCTCGTGCAGCCTCAAAATTTGCTTGGATTTGTGTTTTAATGTAAAGCTAGAAATTACTATTAAATAGGACTATAGAAGCGAAATCCTTATTTTCCTCAATTCTGCGGCATTTAAAGGTGCTGCGACATATTCGATCAGGTTTACGGGTTTTAAAGGGATATGTTTTAGTTACAATTAATACTGGACAGGGTTTAAAGTTTTAAGTGGTTTAAATAGTTGGACAAGGAATGATTATGGATTACCGCAAATTTTGAAAAATGGAAACGGAATTCCTTATCCCCCAGCCGCTGGAAATGTTTCAGAAATGTCGAGGATTATCGTGGTTTTGCGATGGATAATCCCATGTGTTTCGCTGCGACTCAAAATTTGCTGAGTTTCCGCTGTAATGGAAATCTAAAAATTAATATTAAACACGAATTAAAAAAAAACATAAATTATAGTTCGTTTCGTGCCGCGAAGAATTCTTAGGATCCTCACCAATTCCTTGAATCGCAAGAAAAAAAAATATGTTTCGCAACTTTTCGGAGTACGGAAAAATTTTACTGGCTCAATCTAGGACACATTCTGGCTTCCCTTGCTAAATTTCCCTTCCAAGTCCCTTTAAAACCCGCAAAAAAACTTTACCTCCCCCGTACTCGGAACGGACGGCAACAATTTACGGGGCGGCTTCTTCTGCCCCCCGATGATGGGCTGCTGCTCATTTTTCGGGCGCCCAAAATTCATTAGCGAGAGAGTAGGGGAGAGTGAGAGGGGGTAGAGAAAGAGAGGGAAAGATCCGGCTCAAGGGGATAATGAGTCTGGCCCACAAAGCGGGACGACCTTTAGCCCCACTTTGGAAATGAGCTGCATCTGTAGACTTTGTATTAGCTTTTCCCCAAATGATCTCTACTAGCCTGCCCGCCCGCCTGTTTTTTTGGAAATTGCTAAGGTTTTTTTACTACTTTTGTCTCGGTTTATATTCGTTTGTCGTGAAGAACAAGCCTTATTTGATATCGAGGAAATCTGGCCTTTTAATTTTGCTGAAACATCCGACTTTTTTCCAGTGAGTCTTTTACTACTTTTAGATTCGGGAAATTCAACGTTCATTAAAACCTCAACGAAATTTGCCCTTATCTTTTGCTGAAACATCCAATTTTTTTTTCTAAAAATGATAGCGTTTTTTACCACGTTTAGATTGAGGTCGAAAACCATTGTCCACCAAAAGTTAAAGAAATTTTTTAACTGTTAATTTATTCTGAAACATTATTTATTCGTGGCTTATTGTTGTGTTTTGATTGGAGATTCTCTGGAGAACCGCGAATCTTACTGAAATCTGCTAACGATTTCACGACTTTGAAAGGTTAGAGAGGGAACGGCCCCCTCAAAAAATTAACGCTTTTTAATCATTTCTAAAACACTTTAATTTTATAAAACCCCAGGCGTTTTCCGAATTTTATAACGATTTCTACACCTCAACCCCATTACTCCGATAGAAATTTTCCGAATCCCGATTTTTTTGAAAAACTCAATCTTTGACAAAATCTTGCGCTGTTCCGGAAGAGCAGCTTTCTCAAAAATGGGCCTGGGATATCGATAAGGCTTTTCAACAATTGAGTTTTCAATATGTACTTTAGTATCCCCGATTCGGGAAACATTCAAATTCAAAGCGCCATCATATCACGAAAATGCGTATTTCTATTCTTTTTCTCGTCGCATAATTTTTCCCATAATTTCCGGGCTGGGTAGAAATCTCAAATTTTGCCCAGATGATTGGCGTGGGCCTTTCGTTTGCCCTCCCCAGGGAAATGCCCTCTGCCTATTTTCCTAATGCTCAGAGCCAAATCCCTGGAATTCCCTCAAAAAACAAAAAAAAATTTTTATATGTGATTTCTTTGTAAATTTTTATTCGTATATACCCGATTTTCAATACGATTTTTGGTTAGGGTGCAGTGTAGACCTCCCGAACCCCCTAAACCCCTTAACCCCCCTCCCAACCCCCCTCTGCTCCCTTCCCCTTTCCCGACTATCTCGCGCGAGAGGGGCGAAATAGTGGGGAAAGAGGAGAGACGCAGACGAACACAGAGGGGGGTTGGTAGGGGGGTTAAGGGGGGTTTAGGGGGGGGGGTTCGGGAGGTCTAGTGCAGTGATTTTCAAGACTTGCTCGATACCGTTTAATAGCACCTAGCCTGTTGGCAAAAAATTGAGAATAATTTTGAAACATCGTTGTAAAAATTCTAACAGTTGATTTTGTTCGGCGCGCAATCATAATGTGTCCACTATGACTTTTAGGTAATTTCAAGCCTGAAAGAAAATGCGTAACTTCCTAAAAGATCCCTTCTGGATGGCCAATAGTTTCCAACGCTGCTACAACGAAATTCCTAGTAAATCCATTACAGCACATAGGAATAATCCGAAACATCATCTTAAAATTGTTCCCTGTTCGCGTTGATAGGGGGGATTGAGGGTACGGTAGCGCTAATTTATGTTCTAAGCCTCGCTCCTTGTCATATTATAAAAATTCTAAAGGAAGTCTGCAACAAGGCCGGCTTTTATTTCCAATTTTCCGCAGTCATCACTGCTAGCTTGCCCTCCCCAAAACCCTCTTTCCGAAAACGACATCAAAGAAAACATGTTTCACCTAGCAGCTAATTTCATCACCTCGGATTCACTACGATCAACGCCAGTCTCGGATGCGCTGAAAAATTTTTTTAAGAGTTTTAAGAAAAGTTTTTGTTAATTAAATTTTGAGGTTTGAAACAAAACTTTCACTTTTAAATTAATAAAAAATCGTATTAAATCCGAAATGATCCTTCCTAGTTGGCCATTTCTTTTTAGGACCCTTTTGTGCATAAAATATGAAAAAATAATGTTTCCGGCTTACGGCTAGCAAATTTGCTTAGTTTGAACACAATGGAAATGCTCTCGAAATCCCAAATGATCTCTGCCACGTACCTCTCCCTTGTCTAGACAAACCCTTTACTCATCCAGACCAATTTTCTCCCCCCAAGAGTACGCGACATTCCTGATGGCGTTTGGGGCGTTAACGCCTTCGGGGGCTCAGATTCCGAGGCGTTAGACTCAGATAGCAGATGGGGAGGTTGACTCGTTTCTTTCTCCCTCCCTCTCTCTAACCCTCTCTCGCTCTCTCTCTCTCTCTCTCTCTCTCTCTCTCTCTCTCTCTCCCTCCCTCCCCTAAACGCACTAATTGACCTGGCCTGGGAATCTTCGAAGAAAAGAATCCACCCATTGGAGCCCTAAGAAAACTCACGTGGGGTTTTCAGGTCCCCAGAATTCGGCAAAGATCTCTGCTAGCCTGCCCCCCTCCCCCCTCTCTCTCATCCCAAATGATCTCTGCTAGCCTGCCCCCTCCCCCTCTCTCTCATCCCAAATGATCTCTGCTAGCCTGCCCCCTCCCCTCTCTCTCATCCAAAATGATCTCTGCTAGCCTGCCCCCTCCCCCTCTCTCATCCCAAATGATCTCTGCAAGCCTGCCCCTCCCCCTCCTCTCTCATCCCAAATGATCTCTGCAAGCCTGCCCCCTCCCCTCTCTCTCATCCCAAATGATCTCTGCTAGCCTGCCCCCCCCCCCCTCTCTCTCATCCCAAATGATCTCTGCAAGCCTGCCCCCTCCCCCTCTCTCTCATCCCAAATGATCTCTGCTAGCCTGCCCCCTCCCCCTCTCTCTCATCCCAAATGATCTCTGCTAGCCTGCCCCCTCCCCCTCTCTCTCATCCCAAATGATCTCTGCTAGCCTGCCCCCTCCCCCTCTCTCTCATCCCAAATGATCTCTGCTAGCCCGCCTACTTCCTGGGGTTTGCAGAGCCTTCCGGATATGCATTTTGGGATGTAGAATATTTGTTCGCATCCCCCGCTCCACCACATTCCATGCAATTATTTATTGCTTTTCGGCCCACCCCGGATTTTGGTCCCGCAAAAAAATTACGTGCCTCTCAGGAATTCTGGCAGGATTTTTGGGATTCTTCCGGTCCATCGGAGCTGTAGCAAGCTAGCAGAGATCATTTGGGATGAGAGAGAGGAGGGGGCAGGCTAGCAGAGATCATTTGGGGAGAGAGAGGGAGGAGGGGAAGGCTAGCAGAGTCATTGGAGAGAGAGGGAGGGCAGGCTAGCAGAGATCATTTGGGAGGAGAGAGGGGGGGCGGCGGCAGGGGCATTGGAGAGAGAGAGGGGAGGGGCAGGCGCAGAGATCATTGGGGGAGAGGGAGGCAGGCTAGCAGAGGTTCTTTGAGGAGGTACTTCCCCAATTTCCTCTGCTAGCCTGCCCTCCATATATTCTCGTAATACCCCCAGTAATTAGTATTACCCCCCTAGTAATTGGCCATTTCTTCCGAAAATTCCTTTTCGTGTCCGCGACCCCAAAAATAAAAAACACCCTAATTAGATTTCACCGGGGGCCGCGGGGGGCGTGCCGGGGGCGCTTATTGTTCATTTGCGGACCCGGACGTCGTTTCCGCGGCCGGCCACCCAGATCTGTAGTCTCACACTTTTTGGGCGATTTTTAGAAGTGTACGTGATTTTATAAAGCTAAAATACATTTAAAATTGAGTTGGGTGGGGGTTGGGATTAAATTACCCCAAAAGAAATTTTTGAGATTCAAAGGGTTCAAAAAACATTTTTTTTTGGAAGACAAAATTTTTTTTCTCCTCCGTGATTTTAATAGAATCCAACCCTAATTTTCATAATTTTATAAGCTAAAGGCGCCCCGGCTTTAACCAATTTTTGGTACAGTTTTTAGGGGTATTCCAGCTTTTATGAAGCTCAAACACACTTAAGAAGTTATTTTCACGCCGAATACTCATCACCGGAAACTTTTGTTCTTTAGATTGTCTAAAACATTGATTTTTCAAAAAGGAAACTTTTGTCTGCCCAATTCTTTTCCACCTTTTCCAATCAAAATTTTGATATTTTTTCATATTTCCCTTCAATTTTTTTCCGCTTCAAAGCCGTTAAATTTTCCCAAGATAAACTAATTTTAACATCTTTTTCTGATAGTGGAATTTGTCGTCGTATGGAAGAAGTTTATTAATCGCTACTGCCTTTATTGGAGTTGCAACTTGTCTGAAACATTTTTGCCTAGATAATAAAACCAGACTAACTGAATCCTGGATGACAGGGACTTTTTCTGTCTTTTTATTTTTGTGTGTATTTGGATTTTACAGAAGCTAAGCGGACCGTATTAAATAGTTAGATATTTTCCGTATTTTTACAATGGTGTGAAACATACGTAGTATCCCAAAAAAACGCATGCCAATAACAATGTTTTAGTTAAATCAAAATATGATTATGCGCTTCAAAGAGGTTCGAAACGATTTAGTCTTACGTGGTGCCAGTTCGATTAGCTCGGGCAAAAATCAAGCTTTTTTAAAGAAATATGAAACATTGAAATTTCTCAAAATCGCTTTCTGTTGGCGAAACAATTCTTTTGGCTTCATTGATTCCGCAGGGAATCTCTGCTAGCCTGCCCCTATTATAGATTTGCTTAACCCATTATGCCCTCCGTGGTAAATGTCATTTTTGGGTTTTGCCCCGGTGTCGGGATGGGGGGTGTTGATGGCCTTTGGCCTATGCTTCTCATCATTTTCCCTTTTTTTTCTCTAATTCTGGGTCTCTCTCACTCTCTCGCTCTCACTCTCTCTCACTCTATCTTACACTCTCTCACGTTCCCCTCTCTCACTCTGTCTTTCTCTCTCTCCCTCAGTCTTTCTCTCGCGTTCTCTCTTTCCCCCTCTCTCTCACTCTCTCGCTCTGTCTCTCGGGCTCACTCTCTCCCACTCTCTTCTCTCCCTCTCTCGCTCTCTCTCTCGCTCTCTCACTCTCTTTCACCCTCTCGCTCTCTCTCGCTCACTCTCTCTCACTCTCTCACTCTCTGACTCTCGCTCTTTCCCTCACTCTCTCTCCTCATTTCATTTCAATTTTGCGAGTAAATGGGATTAGCCCTGTTGCCGGTGCTGATGGGCGACCCCTGGCTTTTCGGAGGGAAATCCTTAAAGTATTCTATTATTTTTATTTTGCATTTTTATTTTCTGAGCAAGTATACCTGCAGTAAGGATTTTTGCTCGAGAAGAGGACTAAACACACTTGGAACATTTTTTCTAAATTTTATTGTTTTATTTCCGAATTTTTGATTTTTAAGTTTAATTTTTCGAACTAAAATGACGAAATATTGTTTTAATCGTAAATTTGTACATTTTATAATAAACCCGAAGCAGAATTATAATTTTTATGGTTGCTTTTGTTGTCAGAAATGCGTACCATCTATTAGCTCATTTAAATTCTTGCTGAACTCGTTGAAAAGCTGAATCATTGCTTTTCAAAATTAAACTTTTAAATAAAGTGGTTTTTGAAGGTTTTTCATTATACTAATTCAATCCGAATCAACAAATGTACAAATTGCAATAAAAATTAAAGTAAAAACACATGTATAAAAACATTAAATTTTGTATTGATTCAAGGAACGCAGTTGAACCGATTAAAGCATTGCAATTCCACCCTGACCAGGCGATAATTTGAAACTTTTTTCCGTAAGCGCCAGGAAACAATACGTACCTATCGTTTTGAAGTTGAACACCCGATTTTTGATATTTAGCATTTTGATGAAGTCACTACATTAAAGAATTTAATTCGCGCGCAAAACGCTGGGAAAGCGGAACATTTTTTTAGAAATATTTTTTGCAGCACAACGAGTTGTAAATCTAGTTTTAACCACAATTAGCGGCAACCTCTAAACTCCTAGTTGCTTTTTGGATATCAAAAAACTGCTTGTGGCCTTTGAAGTGTGGAATTTTGACGTGCCAGAGTGTTGGAGAATTAAAACACTGTAATTCCCCGCTGCCCAGGCAGCGTTTTGAAACTTTTTTCTACAACGCGCGATGAGAATAGATATATTTTTAACAGCATGCTGCTCCAAAATACGGTATTTTGCTGTAGCTTTTATTTATCCCTAACTTTTCCATCAACTAAGCCGCTTCCAACTCCTGCTAGGAGCACGGAAAGTTTTAACATTTTTTTGGCCAGGGGTTTTGGAAGGGCGGGTGCTAAAGCTGCTCTTAAATCCAAGTTAGCAGAAGGTGGTTTAAAATTTATCGATTTAAAAAAAATCACAAACTTTAGTGGTGATCATTATTGTTTGTTATTTTCTCAATTATTACTAAGGCATTAAAAGTTCGAATTTCAGCCTGACCGTCAAATTTGCGAATTTTTTCATCTAACCGACTCTGAGAAGCAATTTTTTTTTGTTAATCGGTTATTACTAGCTACTAATTGAAAACTTAACCGAGCCACTAATTGATATTAGAATTTTTAATTTAACTATAATTTTATATTGAGTATGTCTCGAGAGCTATCTGTCGATTAAAACAATCTAATCCGCGCCGGTGACACAGAAAAAGCGAAACATTTTTCTAAAACACGTGCTTTTTTAGGTAGTTTTTGACTTTGAATATTGTCAAATGTTACTAATTTACTTATTACTAATTGCCAAAATGCACACTATCGTGATATTAGGCATTTCTAATATTATACACCCCCCGATAATGCTCAAGGCCCCCGATTTTTGCGTGTGAAACAATATACGAATTTAATTGGCACCTGCCCCGCCCGGCGCGGGGTTCAAACCTTAACATCCATATTATCGGCCAGGTGCAATTCATAGACCCCGAGACCCAATTTTTATTTCTGTTTTTACAGCCCTCTTGTGGGCTAAAAACTGAAATGCACCTGCCCGGCCCCAGACTCCCCGCTAATTTCCATTAACCCCGAGCTGACAAGCAGGGCGTGAGCCTGAACTTGTGAGCCTGAACTTTTGGGGAAATCTTTTTCGAGTTTTGGTACATTCCACAAAGAATCTCTGCTAGCCTGCCCTCTCTCTCACTAGCCGTCTCTCTGTCTCTCTCGCTCTCTCTCTCTCTCTCTCTCTCTCTCTCTATCTCTCAGACTGTTTCTCTCACCCGTTCTCTCTCTGTCTCTCTCTCGCTCTCTACCCCCTCTCTCTCTCTCTCGCTCGCTCTCTCTCTCTCTCTCTCTCTCTCTCTCTCTCTCGCTCTCTCTCTCTCTCTCTCTATGTTAGCACGCTCAATCAGCCACGAGCGAATTCCCCAAAATAATTTCCGCTAGATTGACCTCAATTCTGAAACATTTTTTTGCTGTGAGCTTCCGCTGGCTTGCCGTTTAAAGAGCGGCAAATGATCGCTGCTAGATATCCGATCGGAGCCGCATATTTCCTCAATCGTCTATGCTAGCCTGCCACAAAAATCCGCTTCAAATATTTTCGCTCAAATTCAAAAGTGACATTGATTGAAGCTAATTAAAGCCAATTGTCGCAAAGGAAATTCGCCAGGTTTCTGTAATTTCCGAAACATCATTTTCCCGAAAAACGATGCTGCCATGCCTTAATTACAGGGATAAGGAATTTCGCAATTTCGATTTTTTTTTTGGTTTTGGCATATTGGAAACTCGGTTTTCTAGAATTTCGAAATTTTGCGATTTCGTGGATATGCTAGGCATTCAATTCTAGTCCAAAGAATCGTAGAAAATCAGTGCACACTATTGGCCCAAATGCTCGTCGCTAATTGCCCTAATTAACAAAACACCTTTTTCTACAAAGAATCTCCGCTAACTTGGTTTTCTAAGTTCTCAAAATCTCCTATCCTCAAAGAATCTCCGCTAGCTTGCCCTATTAATTTTAAGCGCAAGCTAGCAAAGGTAATTTTCGATTTTTTATCGAACTTGAAATTTTATATAATTTTTATCTTTTGAATCGAATTAATAATTTCAACTTTTCCAGTAATGTACCCATTCAATCGACTGTCTACCGTAAACGCCGGGGACGAACGAGTTTTGGTACAGCAGCGGAGGAGCCTCGTCCCCAAGAGCTTCATGGCCAACATCCTCGAGGTGGGTGCATACGGTAGCTCATTTTTCATTGGTTTTTTATTTTTTTTTGATTAATGATTCGCAATTTTTTGGGTTTCTAAAGAGCGTTAAGAGGTAAAAACAGATCATTTTTATTTTTCGACATTAAAATGTCTAAAATAATTTCGGTGAAATTTAATTTTGTCGCGTTTTTCGAAAATTATAAAGAGTCCTGCTCCCATTAAAAGGTTACCCTAATACTTTTAAGGGCAGCCCAGCAGCGATTATTTTGGATTTTTCACCGAATTTTGAATTTTGTATAATTTATATTTTTTGAAGGAAATAAAAATTTTTTGATGTTTCATAGATTTTTGGGTTCCGCGTCCATTTCAAATCTTCAATGAACCCTCTGTTGCGCCAAACTCGCTCAAAAAGACTAATTTCCTTGTTTCGGAGATCACTGGTTTCTGTTGAAATTAATATTAATGTTTTTTTCTTGCATTTTTAGTGTTTTTGATTGCTAGAAAGTTATAAAAACCCTTTTCTGTCCATTTTAATTTTTATTCGTTTTTCATAGTTCAATCGCTTTTCAACAAAAAAGTAAAAAAATGTCGAAATTTTTTTTATATTGTTTCTAAAGCTAAAAACTATATAAAATGCTATAAAAATGGTTTATATTTTGTGATAGGGAAAAATTTCGTTCCCCGCTAACAGTCCAGAACCAAAATCACGGTGTTTCAGCTCGGCTCGTGTCTCGCTCCCTTTAAGATGGCGTAATCGGATGTTTCGCAGTTTTTGAGGGATCTGGCGTTTCGAGAAAATTCAATGATGGCTAGTTGTTCTTGCCAATTATTCGAGAAATTACAAAAATTATCTCCATGGCATGCTTTCTTTAAAACGTTGAAATTGGATGTTTCATAACTTACTAGTTACCACGCGCCTTTTTAAAGCCTGATTTAAGGTTGGCTGATATAGGTTCTAGTTTTCTTAGGTTTTGCAGGAATTCCTAGACGGGGTCACGCTTCCGTTAAGATTACGTAATCGGATGTTTCGCAGTTTTTGGGGCAATTGGCTCTGGCCGAAAGATTCAATCCGGTCGAATTTCGTTTCGTTTTCGATTTTCGAAATAGTGTTTTTTCGAAATGGTGACTTTCGAAATGGTGTTTTTCGAAATCGCGATTTTTCGAAATGGTGATTTTCGAAATCGTGACCGCCAACCTTTCTTAGGATTTGCAGGAATTCCTGGACGGTGTCACGCTTTCTTTAAGATTACGTAATCGGATTTTTGCAGTTTTTGCGGTAATTGGCTCTGGCCGATAGATTCAGTCGGTTCGACAAACTTTTGTGTGTCGTGTTCCCTTTAAAATGATGAAATTGGGTGTTTCATAACTTATTAGTTGCCGCTCTCCTTTATCGAGAGCCAATTTCAGGTCGAGAGATCTTTCTGATTTTCAAGGAATCGCATTTTGCGAAAAAAGAAGTTTCATAAAATCGTCATTGTCGTCTCCGTGCGAAACAGGTAGTATTCGTTCAGTCGTTCGTTCTATTTAAAAAAATAATTTTTACGTTTCGAAGCGTAAGCCAAATCATCAAATTAAATAAAAAACCACAAAAATTCAGACGACTGAATGCTAGTTTTTCAAATTTAAGTTAAAAAAACGTGTTTCGCCTAATTATACCGTATCGGATGTCTACTTCCACACAATGCGGGATGGGAAAATTCCTCACCAAAATATGCCAGTATAAAAAAAATAGGATGTTTCGTTTAATGCCATTCTCAAACGATGATTTTTGAGTACGATAGAATGCGGAGCTGACGCGAATGAATTCACCTTATCAAAATTCTGTACCTATTGTCATGAAAATTAAATAAACACTATTTTTGCACCGGGGTTAAGGGTCCAAATAAAACCCTAAATTGTTTAAAATTGGGTAAAAATTGCTCGACGATATCCTCTGATGAGCAGTATACACTTTATCTATTAGCAAAATTTTCAAGGACGCCAATTAAAATTTTATGTTCCAACTGGTTGCATTGCCGGGAGGAAACACGTTTTCTCAATACGTAGGGGACGACATTTTAGCGCAATCTATCTGTTTGCTTGTGAATTTTCGTAATTTAGAAAAAATATTTTATTATTTATAGAATATTTAATAACCTAATACTTCGATTATATATATATATAGAACAATGTAAAAAACTAGCCAAAAAAATTAAATAAAATAAAAATAACTGATATTGACGGCAAAAGTCGACCATTGTGGTCGAAAGGTCCATATTTTTCTCATCCTTAATAAAAAGTAATAAAATTGTAAGTAAGTAAATAAAAAACAATTAAATTAATATGTTACATTAAATTACACTGGTGTATTCATTTTCTCAACAAAATATCTAATTCGAAATTGATATCTAATTCGAAAGTTCAGGAAATCAGAGATTCCGATCTGTTTCTGTGTACATTTCCGTAGTGGCGTAGCTAGGGGGAATTATGCGTTCCCAAACGCCCTCTGCAAATAAGTAGATGAAAAACGCGGGAGAGCAGAAAAAGCGACGCTTTTTGATGATCACGAAAAGTCAGAGAAGCGCACTTGTTGCATTTTCTCATTCATTGCCGTCCGCTGGAGGCAAGATTTTTTTAATTTTTGACAGCAAGTTTAATGACGACTTTTGCTCTCGCTCTCTCTCACTCTCTATCACTCTCTGTCACTCTCTCTCGCTCTCTCTCCTTCTCTCTCACTCACTCTCTCTCTCACTCTCTCACTCACTTTCTCTCACTCTCTTTATATCTCTCTCTCGCTCTATCTCTCTCTATGTCTCGCTTTCTCTTTTGTACATTGAGATATTCCAAACGGAAGTACACCTGAAAGCGGCAATTCATTATGACACCAGAAGTACTCGGAGCCCCTGTTTTTTAAGAAACATTAATTTTGATAAGATTTAATAAAAATCCTGAGTTTCTCGCCCTAATAAAGGTAGTAAAAACATCACAAATAAATTATTTTTTACACGCGTGAGGCACAGTTTACTACGGATTCAAAATTTCGCTTTGTGAGTAGTTTTTACGAAACATATTTTTTCCAAAGCTTTGTTAAAAATTTTGTAAAATACGGAAGGCTTTTGGTTTTGATAGCGCTACTTCAAAATTTGGCAAAATTATCAATAAAATAAGCTATTAATAAAAGCAAAAATACCAGCTTCTTAAATTAATAAATAAAGACGAAATCCAAGGAATAGACTGCGACGCAAAAATATCTCCGGATTGCCAATATTTGCGAAACACACATGAAGCAAATCTTTTCCATTGTTCAGATGTCGCTGATGACGAACGGGTGGCGAGATGAGGTGCTGCCGAAGGAGGAGGAGCCCTTTTTGGATCATCATCCCGAGGGGTACGTTATTAAAATTAAGGCTGGCTGGCAGAGAACATCGAGGAATTGACTAGTCTTGAAAATCGGGTCAAGGATCAATTTGAAGGCGGCTAGGGTTGTAATAATTCCCTAAAACAATTTTGTTTTTTTTTTAATTTTAGGAGAAACATGTTTCTAGAAAAATTGGAAATAATCAATTCCTTAAGGTTGCAATTTTTCGTAAGCGTTCGCGTAATAAAAACAGATTGATTATATAGGTAAACGAACAGCATACCGCTTCCTTCAACGCCGGAAAATTTTTAGGTTGTCCCGATTTTTTCGAAACACTCATTTTGGAACTTTTGTTGGCTGATAATTAAAATAATAATTAAAATAAGGACATAAATTCAAAATTAGACAAAAAATTTTCTACTTGATAGAATTATGCAAGGTAATAAACGAAATATGGATTAAATAGGTAAAATGACCACAATGAAAGGCCCCATTAAACAGATCGAATTTTTTGGATCGCTAAAATTTTTCGTAACACTTTTTTGCGTAAATTCAGAAAAGTAAATGCTATCCTAAAAATAGACTGAAAAGCATTTCTAAGTTATGAAAATAACTGAGGGATTAACAAAAACATCAAAAAGGTATTGTGAACGCAGGTTAGCCATAAAAAAATAAATATTGCGATCGGAAGAATTACACTGAACGCCAGAAAATTTTGATGTTATCGATATTTTTTGAAACACCGATTTTGACAAAAAAACTCGATTGCCCTAATAAACGGTCCAGCATTTTCATGTCCTAAAAGATTTTCGGCAGATAATAACGCTAAATATTCGATGCTAGCCCTTTTTGGATAACCATAGGCCGGGTACGGTATTCGATTACGGCAGGCTGGCAGAGACCATTGAGGATTGGTTGGGCTTTGTGAATTAAAATAAACATCATTTGTGGCGTTGCTACTGCTGTAATAATTCCCTAGAACAGCCTGTTCTTTGATATTAGACGAAACATGTTTCTCGACAAAATGGGAATGAATCAATCGCCGCATTTGCAATTTGATGTTTTTATGTTGTGTATTCCGAAGATAATGAATGAAAATGGGATATCCAGTGATTAAATTTCCAAAATTTGTCAGGTTATTAACATTTCTTGAAACAAACACATACATTGACATATAACGAACGACGAACTCAATAAACCACAAAAAATTTGCCAGTATCGATAATGTTTTGAAACACATTTGGCGAAAACATTTTTAAAACCTGTGTACCAATTTTGAATCTCTTCAAGCCATTAATGTTTGTTTTAATATATCTAATTAAAAAAAGGAAAAAAAATTGAAAATAAAAATAGATGGCGCATGATCTGCTAATGACCAGGAATAATTTTCCAAAAATTTTTGAAGCTTTGAAAATTTTTGAAACATTTTTTGGAAAAAATTCAGATGCAAAGAACAGCATATTAATGTTTTATAACATATCAAAATTCCTTTATTTCCGAACGATCTAAAACAAGTAAATTTTACCAATTTCAGGTCTCCGGTCCGGCAGGGCCCGACAATGCTCCCCTTCCGGAATGTCCGCTGTTTCAGGTTGGGATTTTGCGAAATCGTTATTTTCCACGAGAAATCGACTGCTTACTAGAAAAGCGAAAAATTAAGAGAGTCGAAATTTCATTAAAACACACTTTTTTTGCAGCCGTACAATCTCGCCGGTGCTGCAATTCTTGAGGGCAATCGCCTTCTTTCCCGGGTTATTTCAGCAGAGTAACAGGCGGAGGAAGCATTGTCAGGATAGGATGGTACGTTCTCCCTCTCACTCTCTCTCTCTCTCTCTCTCTCTCTCTCTCTCTCTCAAAGCATCTCTGCTAGTCTGCCCTTGGTCTCATTTTTGAAAAGCGTTGGCAGCAAATATTAATGGTAGACGCACCGTTTTCACCAACTCGAGTGATCGAAACATAAAAATTCAAATTTCGTGACGCGCTATAGCATTTGACCATTTTTGATCAACTCGGTACAGAATTTTGCGCTGATTCCGAATATGGTTAACAAATTTGCCGATGCACGATTTTCCGTAATTTATGAACGAAACAGAGGCCCTGAAAAGTTTCTTAGACCGTCCATAACTTTCACAAAAGCGCGATTCCAAAAATCTGGCATACATCTTTGGAATCAGCGCAAAATTCTGCACAAGATACGCTGGGTCACGAATTAAATCCGCGTAGAAATTCAGTTTTCTGAGTAAAGGAATTCGCATCTCAAACATATTAAGGAACCCATTTTCATTTTCCTCCACACTTTTCTTTGAAACACATAAAATTCCGGTTTTTGTTCTAGTCTGTAATGCTTTAATTCAATCCACTTATTTGTTATTTATGTATCTAATCCATTTTAGAAATACTTTGCCCTGTACACGTTCGCCGCCCTCATCATCCTGCTCAACTGCTGGTTGTTCAAGATGAACGTCTGGCTGATGCTCTTTTATCAGGTAGAAATTTTGAAAGATTTAGGGTTTGTTTTTATCGATTAACCGTAGTTTAAAATCTGCCGAAAAACAGCAAGTAACCAACTCGAAGATCATGATAAGCCTTCTAGGAAAAATTCCGGATACCAAATTCTTCTGAAAATTGTTTTGGACCGTTTAGCATTTTCATATGATTTTTTTCACTAACCATTCGATCTGGGTTTTTAGCATTTAAAATGTACAACATTTTTGCTCCAAAATTAAAATATTTTTTGCTAAAATTTTCCAATAATGTTAATAAAGATTAAAAAGTGTTTGTGATTTTTCGCCTCCCATTATCAAGACCGATTAAGAATCTCGAAAAATTTCGATAGACAATTTTTTATGAAACCTATTATTTTTCGTCGGTGAATTTAGAAAACTTCCCAAAATTTAGCAACAATTCGGGCTGATGCACACGTGTACAGTATCTTCCATCGTATCCGGGATCAAGCCTTTCGTTAATGCGGTGGTGATCGCGCTTTTTATCATGAACATCAGCGCACATTATCGACTAGTGAATACGGTGGATACGGTAGGTGTTTTATTTTATCTCTCTCCCTCTCCCACTGATTTTTTACGATAGCGATCGTCCAAGCATTATAGATTCGCCCGCATTCAGCTACTCAAAATTGTGAAAAACCTTTTCCAATTTAGCGTAAAATCTCCGACTGCAAACAGGCATTCCCAAATGATCTCTGCTAGCCTGCCCCCTCCCCCTCTCTCTCTCATCCCAAAGGATCTCTGCTAGCCTGCCCCCTCCCCCCTCTCTCTCATCCCAAATGATCTCTGCTAGCCTGCCCCCTCCCCCCTCTCTCTCATCCCAAATGATCTCTGCTAGCCTGCCCCTCCCCCTCTCTCTCATCCCAAATGATCTCTGCTAGCCTGCCCCCTCCCCCTCTCTCTCATCCGAAATGATCTCTGCTAGCCTGCCCCCTCCCCCCTCTCTCTCATCCCAAATGATCTCTGCTAGCCTGCCCCCTCCCCCTCTCTCTCATCCCAAATGATCTCTGCTAGCCTGCCCCCTCCCCCTCTCTCTCATCCCAAATGATCTCTGCTAGCCTGCCCCCTCCCCCTCTCTCTCATCCCAAATGATCTCTGCTAGCCTGCCCCCCCCCCTCTCTCTCATCCCAAATGATCTCTGCTAGCCTGCCCCCTCCCCCTTTCTCTCATCCCAAATGATCTCTGCTAGGCTGCGAAGCCCACTCAATTTCAGGTGGATCTGTGCTTCCGTGCTGCCTTCCACACGACTCCCCCAATCCGTCTATACTCCCTCATCTTTTTCTTCGTCTCCTTCGCCTTCTTCCTCGGCACGTTCGCCCTCTTCTGCGTCGAGTTCATCTCATTTGGCAGCAGGTATGTAAAAGCAAAAACCTTCGCTAAATCATCATTCAATTTATCTGACTACACAGATCACTAAAAGCACGCATTTTTCGGGATAACCAATTTTTTTTTTGAAACATTTCTCCTGATACGAGGTGCTTATTAAAACAAGATGTATCTGGCGCTTGTTAACAAATTTGCTTGCTAAAATTCCAGTGTCGCAGCTGAATTAAGAAAATCATTAAGCGCCAAACCTTCTCCCGGATTAATCAAATTGCTTCGAAACATTTTTTTTTCAAAATTTTTTCCTAATAGGGGGACTATTAGGTCAGGCTATAATAGGCACTTTTTAGGAAATTTAAACACGCAGAATGTATTGTTTTCCTCGTTGCCCAACAAGAATTAATCGCTAAACATTTTCGGGCTATACCTAATTTGTCGAAACATTTTTTCTCAACATGGGGATTCTGAAATCCGGGCAGAAATCACATTTTTTTAGCAAATTTGCATCGCAAAATGTAGGTTACCCAATTTGAACGAGGAATTAAACCTGTAAAACTTTTCGGCAGATCCGAAGTTTTGCAAAACATGGTTTATGCAGTGAGAAGATGAAGAATTAAAGCTAAACCATCCGCCGGCACAAACTAATTTTTTTGAAACACATTTTTTTTTGTCACAAAATGGGTCGGGATTTTTAAGGAATCGACAATTTTTCCGTAGCATTTAGGAGCTCAAATTATAGCTTATATTAGATTTGTTAATTTACACCTTTTTGCCGGCAGTATTTTCGGGTTTGAAATTATTCTACCACTTTTCACAAAAAGGGATTGAAATCGGAACATTTTTTGCTTCTTCCAATTGCCTTGAAAGCTACTTTTTTGCTTTTAATTTTTCATCAGTTTGAATTTTTAACTTAGTTTATTCAAAAAATTTTTAGTTTTATTCGATTATATATGCTAGCATAATATTTTTATCGAATCATCGAAAATCGGTGCGATTCAGCCAATTTGAATTTTTAACGTTTGGCCATGCCTCTAAATTGCTTTAAAAATCTCGGAATCTCTCAGTTGTATATTCATGAGCAGCAGCATGTCAATTGCAGTAATCAAAAATCGCGCGTTCCCAAAATTTGGTGAAACACCTGAAAAATTTCGCGAATTATGGTTTTCGGCATAGCTTGGAATTAGATTTTTATTTCATTTCCTTATTATTATTATAGCAATTCTATTGCTAATCTTTTTATTTTGTAGAATTACCACAATTTTGAGCGCTAAAAAGATTAGATTTGCATTGTTTTCCTCAAAAAAATTTAAACGGTCAGGGATGTGAACAGTAGAACCTGAAAAACAAATTTTATCACATAAAATTACGAAACATTTTTCTGCCAAAAAATTTCGAGGCATATAACTGCTGATCTAATTTAAATGTCTGATTAATATTTATTATTAATATTATATTTTATTTGTATGAAATAATGGTGTTATAATTTAACGGCTACCCTCCGTTTTCAGAAACCAGCGTGGCGAGTACGTTTTTGGGTAAGCATGACGAGTCTGAGCCAGTGAAAAATCGGTGCAAGTGCTCGTTCTTAGTAGGCTAGCCTGGCCTCCGTTTATTGTCTTTTAAAAGAACTGGCAAGGCATCGCTATTTTCTCTGTCGTTTTAGCCGCGCCGCAGCCCGCAACGCGCTCCATTCGCCGTTCATTTGCCGTTTCATTGCGTAATCTATTACGACACATTAGATAGAATTCTTAAGGTATTTTTATTGCTTTTTTTGCAGGCACTTTTTTGTAATTAAAACTATTAGGAATTGTTTTTTAATGCGCTATCGGATGACGCGCACGAAATTTCCAAAAAAATCGAAAAAGTACGTTTTTTCGAATTCGAAAACATCGTTTAAATTTAGTTTAGCGCGTAAAGATTTTATTTTGACGTCATTTTGAGCCGAAATCAAGGCTGTTAGTAAATTCTCCAATGCCCTATTGAATGGTGCCCGAAAAATTAGGGAAAGTATCGAACTTTTGGGACCTAAACGCCTTCCTTGGAATCGATTACGCCACGAAAATACGAGCGGGTGCGTAGCGCGCGGCGGCGCGAAAAATCGAAAATCCAAGCCCTTGCCTTGCCAGTCCCTTTAAAAACGTAAAAATCTTGAAAACCGTGTCGATACTCCCGCTGCTACTCGTCTTGCCTGTCCCTTTAAGTGATGGCCGAGAGCGTGTCTGTCCGTGGTCCCGGTGCCATGCTTATTATTTAATTGTTCATTTATTTATTTATTGTATGTGCAGCGGAAACGTTTTTGTGTTTCGTATGCTAAAAAATAACCGGCGAAAAGCGCATCAATGTAAGTTTCAAAAATTCTTAATAACACAAAATCATTTTTGAAAATAATAATTTAGCTGTGGCTCGGTAAACCCTGCAATTTTGAAACACAAAAACTAATTGAAAGCTCTGAAACAAATCAATAATAAATGCTTTTCTAATCGATAAACTTGACGCTAAATCGGTAATTTTAATTAATAAAATTTAAGCGAAAAATGCAACCCTATTTTTATTGTTCAGCGCATTATCGTGAGGACCAAATTTTTCTAAGGTCCTAATTTTTAAAAATAAATAGAGGAAATGTTTTGTAAGCTTTTGTTACTATTCATAAACGTTTTATTAAAACTTCTAAATTTTAATAAAAAAATACAAACATATCGATTTTTCGACCAAAATTGTTCAATATCGCCAGAATTTACGGCAACGGAATGCGTGGAAAATTTCAACGCAATTTCATGCTTCGGGTTAGGCTGAGGCTTAGGCTTCGGCTTAGGCTTAGGCTTCGGCTTAGGCTTAGGGTTCATTTCTATTTTTTCAAACTTCGAAATTAAAAAATAAAAAGTCAATTTTCACGCTGCTTTCTCGGCAAGAAAAATCCTAGGCCGCGCCGTCACTGTGTCTTTAAAAAATATTCTATTTCATTTGAAAATTCAAAATTTAATTTTTAAAAATTAAATTTCAGCCTCGGGACGGCGGCCGACGCGTCATTCCTGATCGTGCCGATGCTGTCGCTATGGAACATTGTCCCGCTGTTGTATTACGACATGTATAATCGGATCGTGCGGTGGGGAATAGCTTTAGAATGTACTAAACTAATCAATCAAATGAAATAAAAAATAGTAACATTAAAAGCTTTGAAAAATCATAGCTAATTTAACAACTTAACTTGATTGAGGAAACAATCACATCGCGATTAACCAATTAGCAAAACCTGAAAATAGCCAAATTTTATAAAACATATTTTTTTGAGAAATTCGTAATTTATCGTACGGTAAAGAAAACCTAATATTTCCCTTAGTAAGTTAAACTATATAAATTCAGATTCGAATCAATAACAGTGAGAAAAAGAAAAATAGCTTACATAAACTAAGGCTTCAGTAAAGCGCCGCACATTAACGCCTTTGCAAAATCCGTGAACACGGAACTTCTAGAAAACACATTTTTTTTCCCCGGGAAATTTCATACATTTTCGTACCGTAGGCAAAACTTTTTCAAGTAATTAAATTAATTAAATCACAATTAGAAAAATCTATATTAAAAAACAAAACTGCTTTAACATAATTAGGCCCTAGGCAACAATACGCCGATGCAACGCGTCACATTAGGAACCTCGGAAAATCCGGGAATAGGGAAATTCTACAAAACACATTTTTTTTTGAAAAATTCGTCAATTTCAACGCCGGCGCCTGATTGATCTAATTTAACCTAGGATACAACAAATCAAAGTGTTGATTTTAAGAGGGGCACAATCACCAGAGTCTGATCAAGATCTATTTTAGCCGGCTTTTTGAACAACATTACCCGAAAATGACCTGAATTTTAAACGCACAAAACCAATCAGCTTCTTCGATTTTTTGAAATTGGGTAAAATGGAATTGGTTTATGCCAAAACTTACCTTAATTAAATTCTTCAGCCTTCGTGGTTTTAAGTTTTAAAAAGCTGTCAATCCAGATTTTTTTGTCATCAAGTATTTCCAGTTGCGCGTAATACCAAGTTTCTATAAAGCACATTGATTTCCCGAGGAAAAAAATTATTTTCCAAGTGCATGAGTCTCGGAAACAAATTTTAGCAGGACCAACAACGACTGGCAACAGAATAGCTTTTTTTGGCCTATATTTTAACCGAAAAAATCTGAAACATAACCCTTTCCAGGTTTTACTGCCGGGTGCTGATCAGCTCCCTCGACAAGGAGCACCACAAACGCCATTTTAGCCTGAAATTCTACTACGAGCAATTTTTGAGGATCACCAATGTGCAGGTGGGTTCCGCAAAGGATCTCTGCTAGCTCGCCCCTGCAAGTTTATGCAGAAAAAATTTTCAGGAAGCCATTGGCGCGCTATTCAACCCGTTCGTCTTCTTCTCGTTGGCATGGTCGATGGCGATTTTGTGTTTGACGATCTATTTCTTAACGCAGCCAGCTTCCACGTGAGTTTTGGAGGGGGCAGGCTAGCAGAGATCATTTGGGATGAGAGAGAGGGGGAGGGGGCAGGCTAGCAGAGATCATTTGGGATGAGAGAGAGGGGGAGGGGGCAGGCTAGCAGAGATTCATTGAGGAACTAAATTTTTCAGCTTGGTCGACCCAATTTCTCCTGAATTCCACAAGAAGCCCGGGATGGTGGAGCTGCTCAACAAGAAGGTGGCGTTCGCCCTGGGCTGGAGTTTGATACAGGTGAGAGAGAGAGAGAGAGAGAGAGTGAGAACGAGAGAGAATTGGAGAATTTTAGAGTGATGCCCTTAACATCAGCAACAAAAAACCGGGTCTTCATTAAGAGGCCCGTAGCTCCACGAAAGCCCCGAGATCTTTGAAACGTTTCATTTTTTCAGGTAATCGTGGCCGCGCTGAACATCCTGGTCATCTGCTCGGCAGGGATGCAGACGAATGAAACGGTAATTCACATCAACATCCATAGTTTTTTATAGAAAATGGTTAGGAATTGTAAAACGGATTCACCTTGATTTCTAGTTCGAAGCCCTTCGAGTTGAATTCGGCTTCACTCACACTGACGCCTCTAGCGAATTATTATAGTTGATTATCGGGTTTTTTTCGCAATTTTTAGTGATTTCTAGAGCCGGGAAACCCAGAACAGATTCTTTAAGAATCTGGGAATTGATTTCTTGCCTTTTCCGTCTCTTTAAAGTGCTTGGCAAGCCAAGAATCCACAGGTTTTGCTATTTTTAGACCCGCGAAATTGTCGACCACGTGCTCCGGATCGTCCCCGACGCCAACGCCGATCTCGACCGGTTTCAGGTGATAAAATTAAAATTAGAATTTTTAATGCAATTATATTATTTCTTGAGATCGGAATTATCAACACCTACACAACAAAAAATTGGAGTAAAAATGTTTCACTCTTCCTCAGCAGATTGTTGAAACATATAGATTTCTCCTGGAAATTTTCTCGGTTTTGGTTTTGTTTTATTTGGCCTTTTCGAATAGGCAGATCACATTTAATGAACTTAAAGGGAAAATAGGTAGTTTGGATAACGAAAACTCGAAAAACCCGATATCGAGAATAGACAGCCAAAATCCCGGCGGCCAGAATCCCGACAACTGAAATCACGACAACCCAGATACCGACCAGCATGATCCCGACATTCAAAATCTATAATTTTGCCGCTCGGGATTTTTGCCTGACGAGATCATGAGATATTGTCGGCATTTTTGTCCATAGCAATTTTCTTGTCGGCATTTTGGTTTGCGAGATTTTCGCAAGGGTTCGTAGATATATCTATAAATGTCTGATTACTACGCGTTTTAGCTGCCTCGAGAGTTGAAGGGCCAATTAACCAGAAAAAAGCGCGAACATGCATTTATATTCTTGAAACTTCCTTTTTCTGGCTTTTTTTTGCTATGGTTCGCTATCTATTTTGCTTTCATTGCGTCCTCGATTAAAATGGCCTTGGTCATGCCCTTGCGGCACGTGCGCGTTGCGTATCGCGGCGGAAGCTGAAAAAAATTAAGCTAAAAACTTATATATAGTCGTGCCTTGCCGGTTTCTTTAAAACAATTTACCTTTGCGTATTTTTTACTTTTAGATCTCATGCTTCGTACACAAGATGACGACGCAATTCATGTGGGGCATGACGGTGTGGCGGG
Source organism: Mesorhabditis spiculigera (assembly GCA_958295435.1). Taxonomy (NCBI): domain Eukaryota; kingdom Metazoa; phylum Nematoda; class Chromadorea; order Rhabditida; family Rhabditidae; genus Mesorhabditis; species Mesorhabditis spiculigera. The sequence continues at coordinate 26,163 of CATQJA010001444.1, forward strand.
CCTTTTTGCTGCAGCGGACTACGTTTTTTACGGTAATTTTTGTTTATATTTCTCAAGAAAGACATATGAAAACTATGCGAGGTTATTTACTAGCGTAGAGCGTTCAAAATTTTTTGAAAGTATATGTTTCTACTGTTGACAACACCCCCAAAAAAATTGCTTTTATAATGTTTTGGAGATGACTGACATAATATACGATACGCCTGAATATTGTTGTGTCGTAATTGTGAAGCCACGATGCTATAATATTTTTTTGAAAATAATTGGATAATTAAGTTCAACTTCTTTGTCAAGATTTTCTAAGTTGCTCAACGTAAAGAAAGTATGTATCAGTTCAGATAGTTTTCGTACTTTATCGCTATTTCATATTTATATTTGTATTCAACACTATAAATATAAATAAAAAAGCGAACAAAATACTACAATTTACGCAATGATATTTTGCCACGATAGTGCCGTAGTATTTTTTTTTGAAAACTGCATGTTTCTAAAATAATCAATCTCGGGTTGGTTGCCAAAACGCCAATAAGATTCTCTCGAAGTTGGGGCAACTTACTGCCAGTTTTATAATTTTAATACAACTGCTAATTAAAAGTACACGAATATAAACTAACCCCTTCATATTGAAGCCCGGTAATCAACAAAAATGTAAAAAAAATGTTGGCAACTTTTTTCTAAGGTTTTTTATGAATTTTGCCTATCTAAAAACGTGTAAAATGCTATAAACATGATTTGATATTTTGTTAAAGGATCATTGGGCAAAATAATTTGTGCTCTTTTGGTAATATAGTGTGTTTCAGAAAACTAACAAACAAGTGTTTTTTCCTCAAAAAACTTTCTTCCTCCTCCGCTCTTTCGACCTACCTATTCGCACAATCCGAAAATCAGAAAGTCAGACTATTTTCAAAGCGTTGCAACACGTTTCAAACAAAAATGTTTCGTGCCACGGCCATTTGGCCAGAGTTTTGACTCATATTAGTGTACCGATGATGAGGTATAAGGTATTCGGGTATTCAGGTATAAAATCTGTGCGTGCTTCTTACGATACTTAAAAAAACGACAAAACGCGAAAGAAAAAAAAACGTAAAAACCCTTGAATTGTTTTGCAGCGGTTTTAAGATGTTCTGCCAGACTCGCAATATTACGATCCTCTGAAAAAATGTTTCGCCTTCCGAATTTTATAAATGAAATTTAGCTAACTTCAATTCGCCACTTGTACCTCTCTGATTTTTGTAAACGGATAAATTCAGAATTGTCAGGAATTGAAATAATAGATTTTATTTTATTTTCAATTGACTAAACATTTATTTAATTGTATAATATTTAACTTATTTTTTAATCAGTTTCGATTTTTCTGGTCTTCCAAAATTGTGATCAAAAATAAAATGTGTCAGCAAATTTTAAAAAGCGCGATTTTTGGAAGGATTCTAATTAGCTCTTGTATGAGGTTGCGGCTCTTTTAACGGAGAAAAAAAAATAAAATAGCTAAAATCCATTTTTTGCAGCTCGTCTCGGTGATCATCACCTATGCCTTCCTGCTGCTGAAGCTCAAGGAGAACCCCGATTTGAGCCCGAGAACTTTTCCCTATCACACGATCACCAATCACACGATGGCTACGGTAGCCACTACGATGATGCCGTAATCACGGTTTACGGTACTTCCTTACCTGCCATACAAGAATTCGCGTCCCAAAATTGTAAGGAACCTACAGTTTTTTGAAACATAATCTTTAAAGTTCCGATTTTCCCGGGTTTTTCGGGTTTTCAGATTTTTTGGTTGCTTCAAAAATGACCAGTAATATTATTGTAAGTAACGTAAAACTTTTTACCAATTTAACAATATTTACGTTGGAAAAACTTTCTAAAAACCGTAGCAAACGTTTAAAAAGTCCCTATTTTTGCTAGAAAAATGGATATTGTTTGTATTTCGCCTCGAGGAGATCGGCTCCACTTTCTAGCATTACCCACCACAAAATTTTTCCGGAATTATAGGTTTTCGCAACATAATTTTTAGTCCGGCGTTTCTGAGGATTTTTTTTGTACAAGTCCGGAATGATTTTTAATGTTATTTTCGTAGAATTAGTAGCCAAATTAAAAAACTATCTTGAGAAGGTCACAAAATCTTTAAAAATTCGACATTTTGGTGGAAAAATCGTGATTTTTTTGTATTTTAATCAAATTTGGTAAAGTTTACGTTCAGGAACATTAAAGAATAGTGGCAAAAACTTCCTGGATTTATATGAGAAAAATTACGTCTCATTCTCAGAATCAAATATTTGGATTTGGTCCAAGGAAAATCGATACGTTTGGCTGTTGCCCAAACTCACATTGTTTTGAAACACACAAAATTCTGTTATTTTGGATGAATTTTCTAAAGGCAGATGATGTTTTTAAAAGTTAAAATTTTCTAGTTTACCCAAAAATTAATCAAAGATCCTACCCTACCGTACCCCATATTATCCATTTTTTTTGCTGTATCGATCTTATTCTTTCTCGGTTAATTACGGGCTGCTGCATTGAATTTTTATTAAAGATTTTTACAACTTTTTTGTTTTTTTTACCGATCTACAAAGTATTTCGGCGTGTCCTCATATTGTGATTATTCCTTGCTATGAAAATGTACTGACTTTAATGTCACGATTTTTAAATTCTAATGTTTCAAGAAAACCCCAGAATAACTTGTGATTTGGCCGATCACTAATTTTTTTTCATCGCTTTAGCAAACCAATTTCTCAAAATAAAAAAGGATTACATTCGAGGTGCAAAAAACATCAAATCTATGAAATACAGTACCCAAAAAATCAATACAAACTAAATAAATAAATTTGATATGATTTAAGTGATTTAGCGTTTTCGTTTTCATAGAATTTTTTCATTTTTTTGATGTTTCAACAATTCGCAAATATAAATTTGTAATTTTCTTTCTAATTATGAGTACAAGCGCAATGCAATCAAAATAATTTATTGCCCACTATAACTGCCAGGTACAATATGGCAGCAAAAATCAATTCTCGTGATTTTGTAGAAATTTTTTTGATGTTTCAAGTATTTCTCAAGATAAATTCAGAGTTTCCATGCCAATCAACCTTTCTTTTCTAATCGAATTAAAATAATTTATTGCCTATCAAAAAAATTTAGTTAGAATATGACAGAAAATACAGCAATTCACTTTAGTAAGAAATATAAAACTTCGATGGTTGCGTATTTTGCGTATTTCTGCGTATTTTTTTGATGTTTCATCCATTTCTAAAGATTAATTCGTCATTTGCCTGCCAATGCATGTTTGGTCCTTCTTGAATTAAAATAATTTATTCCCAATTAAAAATTCCAGATACAGTAAGACGGAAAATACAGTAATCCACAGCATTCAAAGTTTTGTAAATGCAAAACAGCTGGAAAAATCTTTCATTAAAAATTTCTAAAATACAAAGCAGAAAGGAGGATTAATAAAAAAACATTTATAATAATTCTAAAATTAGCATTAAAACGCTAATTTTAAAAATGGCAAAAAATATGTGATTCGATGCGGGAAGTGATACACGTAATAGAAATAGGGGGGGCAGCAAGAAGCCATTTTTAGGCAAAAGTTTGTTTTCATGAATTGTTATTTTTGTAGAACATCAATTCTTACAAAATTTGAATGTTAATTTTTGTAAATTAAAATCGGAACCTAGCTGATAAAAAGAGTAAAATTAGCACATAGCTAAATCCGGAAATTTTGCCGGAATTCTCGGTCTTCGCGGCTACTTCCTTGGCTCGCTGCAGGGCCTCCTGAAAAACTCGAATTTAATAAAGGAAAAGAATCAAGAAATTGAGGATTTTAATTTGTTTTAAAACCCATTTTTTATAATATAAATATGTAAATATTGCTTATGCTCTCCCCCAAAAGTCTCAGCTAGTTGCCACAAAAAGGTCGAGTCGGCCAAGGATTAAGATGTTTCACAAATCGTAGAATTCTTGTGGCTATTATGCACGCTAATACCCATCTTTTGGTCGTCCATGACTTTCTGTATTATTTTTATTTTACGCTTTTCCCAAAAAATCACGGCTAGCTGACTACACCTTAAATTCCCAGATAATTTATATGATGTTTTTAAAATATTTTATATCAAAAATGGTTTTAAAATTTTAAAATTCTAGAGCGTGGCCCTTCTTGGTCATTTTTAACATAAAGTCAAAAACGTCGGAAATTTTTTCTAGTTTTTATATGTAAAAATCCATGTAAAATCCTATAAAAATGGCTCATAATTCGCTACAGGGCCGTACGGGACTACCGAGCAAAATTTTGGCGTCCCCGCTAAAAGTCTAATACAAAATCATCTACACGGTCAACAAGAAATTAGATGTTTCACAGCGCGACTAACATCAAAAAATTTTGAAACTTTTAATCAGCAGCTAAATTTCTGGGAATCTGCCATCGCATTTCCCCAAGTTTCCTCTGCTAGTTCGTATTTTTGGAACTGCAAAGTTTTTTTTGTAAATTTCTACAAAACATCCTCGAACTAATGGTTTTTTCATAACAAGTGTAACATCAATATTTTTAATCATATTAATCACTGGCTGGATCCGATCTCGACTAATCCATCGTATTTGCCCAAGTTCCCTCTGCTAGTTCGTAGTTTTTAAAGCAGCTAGTTTTTTGAAAATGCCATCAAGAAATTAATGATGTTTCATAGCTCGAGTAACATCAATATTTTTGAAACCTTCGTTTTTAATGGGTTCGAACAGTTCCATATTCCATCGTATTTCCCCAAATTGCCTCTGCTAGCCTACCTGCTCCTCTTGCTGGGCCTTCTTCCGCTTGCCCTCCTCGGCCTTCTGGATGGCGGCCGCCTCGAGCTTCTCCTTTTCCTCCTTCTCCCTCACGCTCTCGCTTCTTTTGCTTGGCATCTAGAAATTAAAAGGTTCAATCAATTTTTTTAAGAAAAATAATTGGTTTTGTAATATTAATTACCCTGTGATTAATTTTATAGTCAATAAGGGCTGAAGTTAGATATTTTTTTACTAAAAAATTTTTGGAGCATGAAATTAAAAAGTTTCAAATTTTTGCATTCTTCGGTAAAATCGAAACCATTCAATTTGCGGTTGGAACTTGTGGAAACCGAATACGAATTCTTAAATTTTCTGCTAAAAGTTATTTGACCAAAATGTATAAGCGTATATCGAATTGAATAATTAAATTATCGCAAATTATCTAAAATCTATCTAAAATTAGATTATATAATCATTATATTTATTAAATTCTGCTGTAAAACCAAAAAAACTTCAAAATGTTAAATTAAAATGTTGCATGTTTGTCAATAACATAAAAAAATTTTACGTATAGCAATTTAGAAACCAGAAGAATTCCTTAAAAAAAAACTAAAAAAGTTCCAATATTTCCAGTTTTATTACATTTTTTTGATGAAAACCCAATTTTAATTCTTTTACCGATTTAAAGTACGCAGCGATACCTTTATACGGCTCGTCGGCGGCGGCGGCTTCTTTCGCGGCGGCTGCCGCCCCTTCCGGATCGTCGGTGTCACTCTTTTTCTTGTTGGCGAAGCGCAGCTAAAAAGCGTAAAAATTGTAAAAAATTGAATTATACTTATTTATTTATTAAAAAGCATCAATTTTCTGTTGTCACCTAGCAGAGATTATTTAGGATCAGAATTATTGATCAAAAAATGGAAAAAAATTTAACTTAAACTCTAACCAATAACATGGCTAGTTTTTCCAGGTGTACGTCCCACCGATGATTAAAAAATATTATTTCGAGTGAGAGTGCCATAGAATTGGAACATGATTCTGGCATCCCAAAATTTGTTCGCTTTTTTTAAAGGACCCAGCAAGGCAAGCGTATAGATTGTGACAATCCATACTATCATTTCGGCGGCAGCTTTTGACTAGGTTTAGTCTTTTAAAGATACCAACATCAAATCTATAAAAATTTCGTGCTGCACGTGGCAAAAAACCAACAATTAAGAGCCACTATTTTCTAATAGCGTTATGTAAGAAAAGAATGAAACATTAGCCCGGAAACTTGAATTTTCGAGGGCCATCATTTCCCGGAATTTTTTGACTCGTTTCAAAAGTAAGCGAAGTAATCAAACCTTTTGCTGAGGCAATGTATTAGATGTAAAACATTTTTTTCATTTTTTTGAGAGATTGCTCTGCGCGATGCATTGAGAACCAATCTTTTTCGAAGAGCGCGCCTAAAAAAATGAAACATGATTCCGAAACCATTTTTTGGCGTCGTAATCGATTACACAATGTAAATACGGGCGTACGCCTGCGCATCGCGCGGTGACAAAAACAATAAGCTTAAAAATAAAAACATACCTTCATCTCGTTGACCCATTCGGCCCGCCCGGAAGACACTTGCTCCACGTTTTTCCCGAATTTCTCCGGGGGCGTCTGGCCGATTGCTGGAAATTAAGATCGCTAAAAAAATAAGCCAAATTTATAAAGAAAGGTTCGAATTAGTTACTTTGAAAATTTTGAATTTATTCGTCGAAATTTACATAAGCAAATCTCTCGGAAAACACTGCCAAATGCTACATGTATGCAAAAAATTAGCGCCGGATTCGGATTTCGAAATACCTTAGATACATTCCTTTTGTAATATCAAAAAATGTGTTTCGTCGCAGCTCAATGTTTTCATATTCCATTTCGACTTAATTTGGTCAAGCATGGTGCAATTCAGAGCTGCCCTAGGCGAGACAATTTGCGGAACAAGCTTGTTGCCCGTGGCAAACGAGCAGGGTTCATTTGTGGAAAACATCGAAATACGCTTTTCAAAATAGTTTTAAAAGTTTTAAGTTAAGTTTTAAGTTGTCATGACTTATGCCGGAAATCTAAAAAGCGTCTAATCAAAATGCAGCACATTGAAACCAATAGGCAAAGGAACAATTTTTTGTTCAGAAATCTGTTTAAAACATCAATTTTTGACGTGCGACTCGATAATTTCGCTACATTCCGGCCATTTTTCATAAATAATGCAGCTAATTTATCATTAACTATTCATATTTCTCACTTACTGAAATTTAATGTAATGACTTTATTGAAAAATGTTTTATTTTTGATTTTTGAAAATGAATTTTAACCACATATTGGACAACTGCGTGATTGGTAGTAAAACCGTATCACCCGGGCTTTTTTTTAAATATTGTCGTAACACTTTTTTCTAAAAACTTTTGCATTTGAAATTTTGAAAAATTAATTAAAAATAAAAACTAATACAAAATTTTACTGTTTTTATTTAGCACACCTTATTAAATATATTTTACAAAGCCCAATTTGACTCACCAACATCACAATCGCGGCCCCCGAACCCGTTCGGGCAATCGCAGAAATACAGCTGATGGGAGCGCGTCGTCCGGCAAGTGCCGTTGTTTTGGCACGGGTTCTGCTCGCAGGGGCCTGAATAAAAACTATAATAGATCAGATACAAATGGCTTTTTGGCATTATCGGGGGGAGGGGGGCAACCACCTACGTATCCAATTTTCTACTATACGTAGAGGAAGTAATAGATTTTTCCACTAATTGTTTTCCACTAAAAACCATACTTTAATTCGAATTTTAATTGGTTAACCGAGATCCAATAATTTTTCTAATATGGAAAATAATTAAATTTTTAAATGATTCGTTTAGCGGGACTACTTTGAGATTAAAACCATTGAATTGTTGGCTGATTGCCATTTTGATGAAACATCAGCTTTCAAAAGATGATTTTTAATTTATCCTTCAGCTTAATTTTTATTATATTTTAATTCTATTTATTCTTTTTTTTTAATCCAATTCATTTAACTAACCTCTCTTAAACAGCAAAGGTGATAAATACAGAAAAGGTGATAAATACAAAGAAAGATCTGGCGGTTCTCGATTAATTAGAAATACCAAATGTTTGCACCTCTAATTTCGATGAAACATAAAGATTTTTAACGCCTGCCGAACAATTTTTTCTTATTTTTCGCTTTCTTTTCTCAAATTTCGATTTCAATTTTTAATTTATTTTTTAATTTTTTCGATTTTTTAATATCACCAAAAAATTTATGTAAAAGAGAAATCGGATCGGATCATTATAACTCTGAATTTTTGTGCCTGCTGCGACCTAGATGAAACATAAAAGTTTAAAAATAGTTTAAAAAAGTGAAAATTGAGATAAAACTGGTGATTGCTACTAGCTTAATCAGGCGAAAAACATGAAAGGTGTTATTGCCATAAAATGCTTATTATTAAACATAAGAATTATCGGGAAAAACCAGAAGTCGATGAAACATAAAAACTCAAAAAAGTCGTTTGGTTTTCTGAAAAATTAGCGTTGTTCAAGCTCCTTTAATTTGGTACGAAAAAAGTAACGGATAAGTTTAATGGGGCTACGAACTGCCAAATCAAAGCCCTTTTGGGAGGGCTCTTTGATTTCTGGCAAATTGCCAGCGGGCGCTGCGGGACGAGAGCCCTCACCCTTTCGCTTTTTGCGCGAAACTTTTTTTGCCCGATTTCTTTGTGAAAACACTATAATTCGCGCATTCTGAGCCCATTTTTGAAATCCTCACTCAATTTTAAATAGTTCTGGTGTTTTAAGCATCAAATTTGGCCCAGAAACAGCCGAGAATGGGATTTCGAGGTGAAACAGGCTGTTTCAAATTTGCGAGCTTCCCGCGCCCCTAGGTGTACAGAGGCCTCCCACGTACAGGGCTCCCATTTTCGGGCCGTCACTCAATTTTTGGCATTTCTGGGCCCCTTTAATAGATTGATTCAAGGTTCAGAAGCGAAGGATTAAATCCAAGCCTTTCTGGTTTTCTGCTCGTATAGATGAAACATCAAATTGGAAAAAAAATACTTCTCGTCTCTTGATAAAATCTCTTACGTTCTAGTGAGGGGAATATACTCATAAAAATGGCAAATAAACTTACGCTGATCACAGCTCGGGCCACCGTAATCCCGCGCACAGTAGCACTCGTACGTGGTCGGCTGGCCTTTTTCTTTTTTGGCTTGGCAGGTGGCCCCGTTTTGGCATGGATTCGAGGAGCAGGGATCGAATTCTAAAACCTCTAATTCGTCTAATAATCTCTGCTAGCCTGCCCCCTCCCCCTCTCTCTCATCCCAAATGATCTCTGCTAGCCTGCCCCCTCCCCTCTCTCTCATCCCAAATGATCTCTGCTAGCCTGCCCCCTCCCCCCTCTCTCATCCCAAATGATCTCTGCTAGCCTGCCCCCTCCCCCTCTCTCTCATCCCAAATGATCTCTGCTAGCCTGCCCCCTCCCCCTCTCTCTCATCCCAAATGATCTCTGCTAGCCTGCCCCCTCCCCCTCTCTCTCTCATCCCAAATGATCTCTGCTAGCCTGCCCCCCTTACCAGCAGATTGTGTGCAATTCTTTCCAGTCCATCCCTTCAGACATCGACATTTATAATCATTTCTTCTCGGCGAGAAATGGCAGCTTGCGCCATTTTCACAAGGATTCGCCGTCTCGCAAATGTTCGAAGAGTTGGGTTCTGAAAACATGTTTGGAATCGGCACATTAAAAAAAAGAATTTTTGATGGCAATAAGCACCGTTTTTTTGACATTACATTTTTGCAAATCGTATTTCAAAATTTTAGAGCATCCGTGAACAACGAGGAGCCATTAAAAACTAAAAATTTTTTTGCTTATCGCATTCTGGACGAAACATAACAATTTGAAAGTGCTTCTAATTCCTCTTGACTTTAGAGGGTATTTATTCGCTTCGTGAAATCGGATTCAATTTGAATTTAAGAAAACGCAAACTTGCGGAAAACTACCGGAACGTAATTAGAATATTTTAATGAATTTCAAAAGAAAAATACTGTTTTCCGTATCCAAATGGAAGAAAGTGGGTTTTCGCCTTCAATAGTCTCTCCGATTGCCGAGGAATTTTTGGCGCTACAGAGCTGGGCGGCATTATACCCCTCAGGCGTCACAGTTTCTCAACAATAAATGAAACATCCTTATTGGATCATACGTTTAGCGCCTCAAAAACTTACTAAACACCGGCCCGACGACCTCCTTCATCTTCTTCTTCTCGCCCTTGTGCCAGGGTTTCGAGGCTAAAAATGGGTGTTTTGGAAAAAAATTGCCATATAGGAATACAAAAAAATGCAAACAATGTGTTTCGACCTTCCGGGTAGTTTAACGGAAAATACGTTGTGTAATTTCGGCGATGTTACCTTTTGTTTGAAAGGTTTGGAGAAATGAGAGAGAGAGAGCGAGAGAGTGAGTAAAAAATAGCGAGTGGAGAGAGAGAGAGCGAGGGTGAGAAAGCGAGAGAGAGAGAGAAGGAGAGGGAGAGAAAGAGAGAGCGAGAGAGAGCGAGAGAGGGCGTGAGAGAGAGCGCGAGAGAGTGAGTGAGTGAGAGAGAGGGAGAGGGCGAGAGGTAGCGAGAGAGAGCGTGAGAGAGTGAGTGAGTGAGGGAGAGGGAGAGAGAGAGAGCGAGAGAGAGCGAGAGACAGACAGAGACTGACGACTGTCGTTTCGTAACTGAAAAATCCTGTGTTGCAAAAAATCCAGAAATCCGATTAGAATCAGACAGCATTGATCGAACAATCATCTGATGGCGAAAACTAACAAGCTTAACAATAAAATTGCTACAATAAATATCGCATTAAAATTACAAGACTATAATTAAAATATACAAATACCCCTACCATCCTCCTTCGCCGGCCTCTCACACGTCATCAAGCAGCTCTGCTCATCCTCGAACAAATTCGTCCCATCCCCCCGGCAGCCGTCGTACCAAAATGCCGTGCATTCCTGAAAGGATTTAGTTCATGTTCTAAATATTATTGAAGATTGTGAATTTCATCAATAAATCTGACTTATACGTACGCACGAAATATTCGGAATTTTTAATTGTTTATTCTGATGTTTCAATTTTTTTCCGGGAAGTTAAGTGTGTCCAAAATGCCAATTCGATTCATCTTCGTGGTCTATGAATCTTATGTTTCTAAGCATCCTCTTCTTTTTCCAATAAAAATAAAGAAAGTGTTTCTCCTTTTTACTATTCCTGCACGTAAAAACTTTACGAATTATCCGTTCACAACACAAAAAAATATCGATTCTCGGCCAAAAGTGGCCGGTTTTCGAACAAAACGGCCGCATTTTTTATTGTTTTTCTACCAAAAATATATTTAATATTTTACCAGGATTGAAAAACCGCTTCGCGGCTTTTCAACCCTGGCCCCGTCTAGGCCTTGTGAAAATCCTCAATTTGCATGCTTCTTCCCGAATTCCAGCATAAAAAAGTGAAGAGTGCGGCCTTTCTTCCTTTTTATGAGCCGCCTCCACTTCCGGTGTATGGTAATTGATTCCTAACAAAGAGGAAAGCCCAGAATTTTAGAAAAACCTAATTTTAATGTCGAAAACACCGTATTTGACAAAATATGATAAGTGTGCAGTCGTTCCCAGGCCATTACGCACCGAATGACGTATCAAACATCCCCCTAGCTGCCATCCTCCTTGAGATACGACTGGAACAACCTGACGGAAGTTGGATGCAAAGTGGCACACACACACACACACACACAGGAACTATTTTTTTATATATAGTAGGATATGAACCCTAGAAATTCGTTTTGATCGGGTTACTTTTGCATTACAGAAATTATAAGGCTTTTATTACATTATTTTTTGGAAAATTAAAGTTTCAACGTTCTTAGGCGTTTTTATTTTTTGAAAATATGCAGTAATTGAGCGTTTTTTCTGCTAGCCATAACTTAAAATAAATGTAAATGTTTAATGAAATATCGATAGATGCTTAAAGTCCTTAAAATCCTCCCCATTTCCCCAATGAGCTCGCCTTGTTTGCCCGGTCAAAGTACCACTGCTGTCGCCACCGTCCTCCCATGCACGAGTCCTTATGCCTGGCGTCAAAATCCTCGAGGCACGATCCTAGAAAATTCGGAGCTACTTTTAATTTCACAACTCCCAAAAAGATAAATTTTTCGTGATTGTTGCTGGATGAAACATGTTTTTTTAGTTTTCGTTTTTGTTAATTTTGTCATTTCTGCATTTATATCACGATTTTTTAATCCTTATAGTCAAAGCTTTAAATTGGTACTTTCGCCTCGAAATGCCAAAATTAATATTCGACAGTCAGTACGTTTCGTTAAAAGCTTAAAATGTTTCAAAAACTCTCAAATTACAATTTTCGTTTTGTATTGGTTCAGCCATTGTCACCCTTATCGCTCTTTAAAGGGCACATTCAGGGACGTTTTTTTGGAAAAAACCAAAGACTTTTGCCGCGGCCGGGGGTCGAACCCGGGGCCCCGTTCGGGAGGCGCGGATGGATACCAGTCAGCCACAGCTACAAGCTGGCGAGGGGGCGAGGGGCGCCCCACGCCACAAAGGAGGGGAATGGCCTGTCACAGCACGGGCAGGCCGTGCGCGCGGTCCCTACGTCCATAGGGTGTACACGTTGGGACGAGTACACGGCCCATCCCTGAACGTGCGCTTTAAAATGTCTCGGTCAACCTGCCAAAAAAATGGATTTTTTTTTTTGCAAAATTGTTCACAGGCCGCGAGACCAAGAAATTCGTGAAATCGAACTTCTTTGGTAGCGTTTCTGAGGTGAAAATCTCTTTTTCTAAATCTTGACGTCGCTTTTCCAAGAAATTTTTTGCGGATTTGTAAGAGTTTCCATGGTGTATTGGCAAGGTGTTCGCTTGCCAAGTACAGGGAGGCGGTTCGAACCCCGGCCCTGCACGATTTCTTTGCTTTTTCCACAAAAGCACGGAATTTTTTGCATAAAATCGTGCTTTGACCTCTAAAACCGTTACCGACCCAGTTTTAACGTTGACGATGACGACAACTTAAAAATAAAGCAAAAAAATCCAGATTTTGGCGCTTTTTATAGTATAACCAGCGCCCAAAACCCGCTTCGCGGGCCTCGGGCGCTGGAACGCGGTTTTTGCATGATGAATTTGACTTTCCGATCACTCGGGTCCTTCGGACCCCTCCCCTCTGCCGACCACCCGGGCGAGTGCAACTGGCATGAATGAGGAAATTTGTATTTTTTTCACATTATGCAAATTAGCCTGCCCGGACCCCTAAAAATCAATAAAACCGGCTTTAACTTTGTAAGCTTGTATTTTATCGGGATTCTGAAAACGCCATCGGAAAGAGGAGGGTCGATTCCCCCGGGTGACGGAGAATTAGGGCGTTTTGGACACGGGAAGGCCCTCAAATCGAGCCACGAAACTGACCTCCGCACACACACACAGACAAAGATACGCGACCAAATTATATAAGGTAGGAATGTCCATACACTTTTTAAATAAAAGTGCAAAACTGTTCACAAAATTTTTCTGCAAGCCGCTTTTCCCAGCATTTACCACGTCGCTTTTCCCCCAAAATTCTCTGCTAGGCTTCCCATTGGCAAATTGATCAATTGATCGCAAAGATCGTAATGAAATGATAAGAAAAATGAAGCATATTTATCCTATCAGCCGGCGAAACGTCCCAAATTCCCTCGGCGAGCCAGCTCTCGCGGTATTTTTGCTGGAAATCGGGGAATCCGAGATTTTATGGCATTCAATCTACTAATTCAACTCAACCTACTCTAATTATGGAGAATACTTAGTGTCTATGAGCTCTTAAACGCGAAACACTTTAATTTTCATCTCATTTTTCGGTAAGCGGGTTTTCGAATGACGGCGCGATTTTTTTGGGTTTTGTCGTGAGATTTTCTTGCTTAATTTCCGGCATTACGATTTTCGCAATTTCCTACACACTTCGGCAATTAACTGTAACTGTGTAAAGACAATGTTTCAACTTTCCGTGAACATGCATTAAGGCCTTTTCAAATATCTTCAATTTGCGATTCTGCGAAACATTTTTTTTATCTTGGCATGACTTGGTGGCTTATTTCTTATTTTTATAGACATTTAATAAATTCGCCGATTTTTTCCGATCTCTTCCATAAAATTTTTGGGGTCCCCTAGGGGTTATCTTGCATCAAGATCTCGGGGATTCGAGAGGCGAGAGAGAGCGAGAGAGAGAGAGAGACAGAGAGAGAGAGACAGAGAGAGAGCGGCCTAGGTCCCATTAAAGGGCCCGATTTACGGGCCCGTTAAGCCCCTCGCAGTCAGAATAACGGAAAAGCACAATAAAGGCGCTTCAACCCCCCGTGGCTTTTTACGATTTATGGGCTGCCTCCCCCGCTTCACTACTCGTTCCGCTCGAGTACTCCCTAACGGCCAGATGGCAGGCCGAGATTTTAAAGGAATCGGGAAGTAGCTAGCAGACTCATTCCGCAAACGATCTCTGCTAGCCTGCCCATGCGCGCTAAACTAAAAAATGAATGTTTTACCGAAACGCAAAGGTATCTCTTGATTTAGCTAATGTATTGAAGCTTATTCCCAAATGATCTCTGCTAGCCTGCCCTGACAAAGCGAAAAATTAAAACTACCGTAAAATAGGTTAATTTAACCACGTATGAAATTGGTGATTTATGCAAGAAACTGATTTTTTTTAAAGTTACAAGAGCGAATGAAGGCCAAATTAACGACCCCCGTAATCTTCGCAACACCGAAAAATGCGAAACTTTTTTTTCTGTGGAACTTTTTGATAGTCGCAAATTCGCATATCCCAAACAAATGGCAAAATTAAAGTTAAACTATATTAGAAGTTAACTACAGGGTGGGCAAAAAAAAAAGTACAGAGTTTGGGTCGAAATAACTCGCGAACGGTAGAGAATCGAAGGTACGTTACCATGCCAGAATGCTTAAATATGCTGGGCATGAAGATTTAACACAACTTGATTTTTTCGATTTTTGAGTACGAAACTGTACTATTGACGCTGGTTACGACCGAAAATTGTGCGTTCTTGAATGGGTGGTGAGAAAATTCAGATTTTTGGTCTAAAAATAGTATAAATTTGTAGAAATGTAATGGCAAAATCTTAGAATTTATCGAGGTCAATTTCAATTTTTAAAAGCAAAACAATTTTCGCGAGTTTTCGTTATTTTTGTTCTTTGAGTCATAACTCGCTTATAACTCGCTTGCCTATGGCTGATATTTTGTCAATGACCTATCCAAATATTAATCTCGGATTCCACACCAGAACCCACCACAATCTATGGTATTTTTGTATTGCTTGCTAAAACGTGCCCCAGTGGGGTACTGTAGGTTTCGTTTTTCCCGCTTTTCTCGGCTCTCCTAGCTTCGATCCGGCTGAAATTTTCTGGGTTGTTAGGGAATAAGTAGTGGCACCTTACTGCCAAATACGAGAGCGTACTATCCACAAACTTTCATAAAAAAGTCTAAAAACTCATTTTTTAATTCTGTCACAGAATCTTGTAAATTTTTTGGTCAGTTGTACCAAAAACTGTTACTATTGCTTTTACCGAAAGATCGAAGCGATTCCATGGCAAAAACACCACGAAAATCCCGAATTTCGGTTTTCTACAATAACCCCCGTGGAGCGCGTTTTAGCATGCCATCACAAAATTCCATAAATTGACGATTTTTCAATTCGAGGACCTTCTAGAGCTGATTGTAAGATAGCTGATCAAAAATGACTGATTTTGGGTGGTAAATAACAAAGTTACGAGACCAAGTGCAAAACCAGACCAGAGAGCCGATTTTGGGTCCGAGGAGCCGGGTCAATTTTCGACTTTTTAAAAATAAAAAAAACCACCTAAGTCTTTTGGATACGATTATAGCTTTGATGTTATTATTTACGCCTGTCAAATTCCGGAGCGATCTGATTCAGAATTATGGTGACTTTCAGCTCACAATCGAAAATCACCCCGTTCCAAAATCGAAGTTTAAAATTCGTCTTACAATTTTTTCGACACGAAATTGTTTTAAACTTTGCATAATTTTATTCAACTGATAGCACAAAATTAATGCTGAAAATATGCTGGCGACTCCACCTTCCAAAATTTTTTTACGCCCCCTCGAATTCGGTTTATTTCGGGTTTTGATGAATTTTCTTGGCGCCAACGGCTGGCCAAATAAATTCAAGAACTTGGCATTAGGATGCGCTATTCAACAGGTATCCGATAAAAATAAAACAATAATTTTCACAGCGCGACTAAATTTTATAAAATTGTGACAATATTCGGAAAAAAGCGTGAACCAACCGTTTTGGAAGCGCTAAAAGGCGCCCTTCCAAAGAGGTACGGTAGATCGAAATTTTGTAAATGATAGATAAACCCCAGTACTACATAGCTAAGCAAAGAAAACAGCTGAGTCCCCTTTGGCAATTTAGAAATATTTTTCCAAAGTTCGATTTCGAGACCTCGAAAAATCCATGACCAGGGGGTCGATGAAAAACTCGAAAATTCATCGATCTCAAAAATTTTTTTTAAGATTTTTATGCGATTGTAACGGGCTCGTAGGTATTCCACAACAACAGATTTTGAGATTTTCGCCATAGGTTTTTTTTAATATTAAAAATTTACGAAATTTCTCCATACAAAATTTCATTCCTCTCTAACTTTTCAACCAGACCCTCAAAAATTCTTAAATTTTTTAGGTACATATCTGCTGCTTATATTAACTTACGTAATAAAAATTAGATGCCAGCCACCACAGGAAACTGAGAAAAATACAAATGAAGTTTCCCCGAACGCACATTTTTCGGGTGTCATTTGTATTGATACGTCGCCAAAAATCGAAAAAATCAAGTTGTGTTAAATCTTCATGCCCAGCATATTTAAGCATTCTGGCATGGTAACGTACCTTCGATTCTCTACCGTTCGCGAGTTATTTCGACCCAAACTCTGTACTTTTTTTTTTGCCCACCCTGTAGGTCATCCGTATTATTAATTAAATAAAAATATGGCTTGATTTGAAATGATTAAAGTCTAGATTTATTTTTTTGATTGAAAATTGGACAAATTTACACAGATGGACACATAGAATGACGCATTGAGTCGTCCGGCCCTTAGGAAAGAACACAAAAATTTGGAACACATCATTTGGGCAAAAGAAAGTTTATTTTCGAGATTTTTGCCTAAAATTCAGACTAGCGCCGTTAAGCTACGGTATAAAAATTTGATGTAAATGGGCCAGGAATTATTTACGCGATTTTTATTTTAGGGTAGACTTGACAATAGAAATTAGAAAAACTTATGCCTAAGATATTATAGCTTACGAAAAATGGAAAAATACGGAAAATTCTGAAACACCTATCTTCTGCCAAATTTCAAAAAAATGAAACGTAAAAATAGTAAAAAAAATTGGGCTAAGCGTTAAAAAAATGGAATTTAAATAAGGAGACGCTATTTTAGTCGTAGTTAAAAACAAACTATTTTAAAAAATTCTAAGCATCGATTTAATTTTGTGAATGATAAAAGGCTAAAATATTCCGGATCTAATTAAGCTATCAGCCTCTTGCGAAAGTACGCAAGAGTGTGGAGCACATAATTTTCAGAACAAAAACAATTATCGATACCTTTTTTCACAAGGTTTTAGAGCAGCCATTAAAAATACGCAATACAGACTATATTCAAATTTTCAGTAATAATTAAAATTATTATTAATAATGATTAAATTGGGAAAAACCTATATAAACGAGTGCAGTGGAAACCGAATTAACGTGGCCAATCCTTAGAAAGATGTCTAAAGGTTGAAACATATAGATAATGCCAAAATAATTTTCCATAATATTTTTTAAATCGCTAAAAATATCCATGGCGAATATCCAAAGAGGATGGGTTTACATTATTAATGGTTTTTTGAAGGTTCAGAGTTTTTAACGGATTTTTAACTTTATGATTTTAGTCGAATTTCGAAAGCACTTGGAAAAGGCACGAAAATTGATTTAAAAGCTAAAAACGAAAACAAAACAATGGAACTACTTTGGCTTTACTGTGAAAACTATTGAAAAAACTATCGAATCCAAAAATGAAATCAAGCGGATCGAAAATGCCCATCATTAAGCCTTTATAACTTAGGAAAAATAGGGAATATGCTGAAACATTTATCACCCATCACAAGCTTTCTTTATTTTTTTATTAATTTTTATTTAAAATAATTATAATTAAAGCTAACAAAAATTTTATACGAAAATAGAAGAAAAGATAAATTGATGTAAAAAATCGCTGCTTTTTAGCGAGTAATTCTATGATCACTATTACGGAATGAGTGCCCTCGCCGAAATTCACGGATTTATACAGAATGATGAAACATTTTTTACCACACTCGATCTTATTAAAGAAAGCTATTTTAATATATTGTATTTTCGATATTTAAAAACTTAAATTTAAATGCACTAATCGCAATGGTAATCTTTATTTTTGGTCCGGGAGGTGAAAGAACACAACACGAGCGTTCATTAACTCATTCTCGGTTTCGGGAAATACCCGAAAGATTGAATCATTTTTTTTTAAATCGACAACCTCAAAAAAACCCACTGGATTTATACATTGGCTGCGCTTCGCATAACCACTGGCACGTCAGCATGTCCTCGAACAGATTTCGGCTGAAAAAATGAGATTTTTTTAACAGAATTTTTTTTAAAACTATGTTTTAGAAAAATTACTGATCAGATGAGAATTTATTAATTTTACTTTTATTGAAACCAAAATTTGGTCGTTCTTTGCACTCGTATTCAAATGAAATAAAATCTATTTGTGTAGCAATAGGGATTTTCCCAACATCCAAGTGATTCGGGGGCTATTTTAATAGCAAGATGGCGGCAGGAAAACCGGATTTTAGCGATTTCGATAGTCGTCTTCGGAAGATTTATGTTTCAGAAAAGTTGCTCCCAAGGCGGTAATTTTAGTCGTAATTATTCCATTTAAAGAGTAACCAATAAGACCGAGCCGACTTTGCTGATTTTTCACATCGGTTTTGGACGATCTACGTTTCAGAAAAACAGAACGCTTTTAAAGAGGTACTATAGTAATATAGAGTCGATTTTACTGATTTTTCATATCGGTTTTTCAATGATTTATGTTTCAGAAAAATTACTCGACAAGGCGTTGGTTCCGGCCACAATTAACCTTTGTTTCGGGAAAACGTAAATTTCACCATCCGGCGAACGGGCTGTGAATTTAGGGAATTAGATTGATTTTTGCCAATAGTAGATCGTATTAGACCACCTTTAAAGGGAGCGACGACAGAAAGGCTGAATCTAATTACCGATTTTCGAGAACCATTTCCAAAACTATGTTTCAGAAAAATTACTCGACTCGGCGATTTTTCTAACCACAATAGTTGTCGATTTTTCTTCAAAAACTTAAATTCGCCATCTAGCTGATTTCATTTCAATCAAAAATACACAAAAGTCGGGGGATTCCGTAAATCACAGACCTGAGAAAAATGTTACTTTTTAAGGTACTGAAATAACATAACAAAAAAAAACGGGCGAACCTGTCCGAGCGACATCCATCAAACCAAAATTGGCGGCACGTCAGCGAGGCGTGGTCAAAGTAGAAACGCGGCTCCCACCGGCCTACAAATTTACATATAAAATCTAGGGCTTTTTCCCCGGTATATTTTAAAGTCTCGAACTTTTACAAATACGAAAACAGCTTAAATCCCCGATAGATAAGACCGAAAAACCAAAAAATGTTTTCAATTATTTATGAAATAAATTTGACCACAAAAATAACAATCGCTCCTTCTGTATCATTCATTTCCAAAAAGTTTGAATCCTGATCAAAAAATATTCGTGATTTTTTAATTTTATCGTGGTTTATTCTGTATTTTTGATACTTATTTGAATTTTTCATAGTTATTAACAAAGCAAGCAAATTAATTTTTTTACCAAATTTCACTAAAAAAGCGAATTTAACTGAATTTATCAACAATATTTCAAAAATTTAATTTTTAACATTTTATGAAACACACATTTTTTTGCAAAAATTTTTTATTTTTAACTTTTTCTAAAACATCAAAATTTCACCCACCGGCCATGCACTGATTCCGGTAGTTCATGTCGAATTTGTCCCAGCAGATCTCTGAAAATGAGGCGTGGGCCAGTCGGAATAAAAGGAATAGGCTGACGGCCAGCCGTTGCTTGCTGTAGTTTGTAGCCCGTAGCGTGTTAATCGTATTTTTGCGGTAATAATTTAGTAGTAGAATCGGTATTAAAGGGATGGCGACAAGCCCCCCGAGCATTTCTCGCTTAACGGCCCCATCCAGGTGGCGGGGCAACCGTCATTTGGAAAGGAGGAGTGCACGGTAGCTGGGTGGTGTACGGTAGCGGAGTGCTGCGGAATTTGTGAAGCCGTGCGTCTGAATTTTACAAAGGTTTTAAAACATAAAAAATAGAAAAATAGAGTTCTTGGGCATTATCGGGGGGACGAACTTTTTTTTATCCAATTTTTCTAATATAAATAGCGTTTTTTGTTAAAATAAGAAATACAAAATATCGATTTTTCCAGAAAAATTTCTAATTTTTCAAGTTTTTATATATTTTTCAAGCTAAAATATAGTCAAACCAGATGGTTACAGTCGCTTCGCGACTGCAACCATCTGGCCTTCGGGCCACCCTACATGTCCCACTCCACCACATCCTTTCCCACCTCCATCAATACCCCCGATAGCCGAAATCCCGTTCAAAAACTACCTAAATACCTTCCCGATGGCTTTAGATAACCCCCATGGCTGAAATCCCCCTTCAAAAACTACCTAAATACTTTCCTGATGGCTTCAGATACCCCCCATGGCTGAAATCCCCTTCAAAAACTACCTAGATACCTTCGTGATGGCTTCAGATATCTCCCCTAGCCGAAATCCCCTTAAAAAACAAAAATAACGACCGACCGGATGGAATGAGAGAAAAAAGAAATGAAATCCCCGTGAAAATTTTCATCCACGAAACGCGCGCGACCTGGCTCACTATGTCCAAAATCACCCCAACCTCCGTCCCCCACTGCTTTTACTAACGAAAAAACTTTCAAAGTTAAATTTAATAATTTAAACTAAAACTTTTTCATAATTTTTTTATCAGTTTGGGGGTTTCTGACCACGCTCTATCCGAATCCGAAGAGAGCTAAGCTCTAGCTCCTTTCCCCTTCGAGTTAAATTCGGCTTCAGACAGACGGACGGACGGACGGAGACCACAGCAAAATTATTATAGTTGATTGCACCAAGACTAACATTAAAATATTTGCTTTCAATTCGTAGAGATTTGCGGACCTAAAAAATTCACCCCCGATAATGCAAAAGCACCGAAAACGACACAAAGACAAAAATCGGCAGAATGAGGCAAACTAGCAGAGATTTTTGAGGTGCGTCAGAGAGGGAAGGGAAAGGCCGGGCAGACTAGCAGAGATTCTTTGAGGAAAACGAGCTTGCTGATTTTGTTGGTTTCGGGGAGTCTGGGAAAGTTGGGGGTGGAGGCCGTCGTGCTTTTTTGGTGGATGAAGGGGGCGTGGCTTCGGTTAGGCCATATTGGAAGAGAGAGAGAGAGAGAGAGAGAGAGAGAGAGAGAGAGAGAGAGAGACTGATCGGAAAACAGGATAATTAGTCGGTCACGCTTCAGAAAATTCAACGTTTCATAAACACAGCTCCCAAACGTGGGGCCGAGATCATTAATGGACTCACGGAGGCGGTGGTAAAAATGGCTAAACTTGTAAAAAAGGATGTTTTATGGAAAATCAATAAGCCGTTTTGTTCGGGTTTGTTCGAAACCGCTCATTCGAGATCAATGTTTCGTAACTGTTCCATACCTGGGTCAGAATCGGGCGGTTAATAAAATGCCGGACCATACTCTCCCATAATTCTAAACATTTGATGATCATCTGATATCAAAAATAGCGTGTTTTATCACATGAGAAGTGAGCCATGGATTTATTTTTATCAATTTAGCTTCGGCAGCTGTGGGTAAATCTTGGTGATTGGAGTTGAAGACCTGACCCAATTAAAATCTAACTTTATCGTGTTTTTTGCGTGTTCCCCGACCAGAATGCTTGGTAAAAGAGAGAGAGAGAGAGAGAGAGAGAGAGAGACGTCGAGAGACAATGATCGAAAAATCAAGAATATCAAAGTCGACATCGCTTCAGAAAATTCAACGTTTCATGAAACGAGCTCCAAAAAGTGTTCCCGAAATCATTAATGTGTTCACCAGAGGAGTTGGTAAAAAATCATGAAACCGGTAAACAGTATGCTTGATGGGAAATCAATAAAAAGTTTGGCTGCCGGGTTCTGTCCGTCAACATCCAGCCGAAATCAATGTTTCGTTACTTTTCGATACTTGGGTCAGAACTCGGCGGTTAATATAGATCATCTTGGTGGTTCGATAATTATAAACATTTCATAACCAGCGGAAGCGGAAATTGGTCATATTTTTTTGCTCTTTCCTTGCTAGATTAGGCAGGCGGTACAGCTACCCAAATTTTGCGCAAATTTATGCAAAAATTCAATTAAAAATTCCATGTTTCACGAAAAAATGATAAGTTTTTCGATGTTTTTGTTGCCAATATTTCCACACTTTTTCGATTGGATCAGTAAAGAGCTCATAAATAAATTTCTGGCCCTGGTTTCTTTATCACTTTAAATCATGCAAAAACATGCTTTTCAAGAGCTTCAGGTCAACAAGAATCGGAACAAAATGTTTCATCGTTTTGCAATGATTTTGCCCCCCAGCTCTCAAGTAATACATTGGTGCAATAACAGTTATGCTTATGAGAATTGCTATACGATAATCATTTCTAAAATTTATAGCACTTGCTGCTTGTTTGGGTGATTTTCACGTCAATTTTATACAAAAATGCATTCCAAAAATTCTGTGTTTGAAAGAAATACACGGTTCGGCGCAGGAATTTGTTATCAGTAATTTTAGGACCGGTGCTTTGAGCATATTATTGCGAAAATCGCACAGGAGGAGAGAGAGAGAGAGAGAGAGAGAGAGAGAGAGAGAGAGAGTGAGAGAGAGAGAGAGTGAGAGAGGGAACGAGCGAAAGAGACCAAGTTATCCAACGAAACTCCAAAATCCGGGGCTCCCGCTAAAATGGGTCCACCACCAACTCGGGGGGCGGCCGGGGGACCCGCCGCCTAAAGCGCTAAAGAAATGGAGAATCAATGGGCGGGGGGAGCAAGAAGGCAAGGAGACGAACTCCCCGGGGAATTCCCCCTCCCCCTCACAACCAACATCCACCACACAACCACACACCCAACAAAAATCGCCGCGCAATTTGGGGGCCCCCGGCCCCCCAAAATTCGAAATGCGCGTCTGAAAAGTACCGATTGGGGGGTAAAAGACGTGAAAAGTAGGGGATTTTGAAGCGTCCCAAATGATCTCTGCTAGCCTGCCCCCTCCCCCTCTCTCTCATCCCAAATGATTTCTGCTAGCCTGCCCCCTCCCCCTCTCTCTCATCCCAAATGATCTCTGCTAGCCTGCCCCCTCCCTCTCTCTCTCATCCCAAATGATTTCTGCTAGCCTGCCCCCTCCCCCTCTCTCTCATCCCAAATGATCTCTGCTAGCCTGCCCCCTCCCCCTCTCTCTCATCCCAAATGATTTCTGCTAGCCTGCCCCCTCCCCCCCCTCTCTCTCATCCCAAATGATTTCTGCTAGCCTGCCCCCTCCCCCCCTCTCTCTCATCCCAAATGATCTCTGCTAGCCTGCCCCCCTCCCCCCCTCTCTCATCCCAAATGATCTCTGCTAGCCTGCCCCCCCCCCCTCTCTCTCATCCCAAATGATCTCTGCTAGCCTGCCCCCTCCCTCTCTCTCTCTCATCCCAAATGATTATTAAGAGTGGGTGCTTTAAAATGAAGTGTTTCGGGTCCTATGCTAAAAATTAGGATTTGAAAGAAGCTAATTCTGTGCCGGTCTTGTACGCGTCAAGTTGATGTTTCAGGCAAAATCGAGTAACATCTGAGAAAATCCGACCCAGTTTTTTTTTAATAAAAAATAAAAAATGTAATTTTGGATCTAGTGGGTGGAAGTAGAGACGAAAATGGAATGGAAAGAACAGATTTAGACAGAGAGAGAGAGAGAGAGCGAGGGAGAGAGCGAGCGTGAGAGAGAGAAAGCGTGAGAGAGAGAGACAAAACGAAAAATGGCTCGAAAAAGATGTCGCGCAGTGGCCATGGATGATGGATAGCGTACCAGGGGCAGACATATCGCCTCAAGGGGTGAAGGAAGAGCCGGAAGGAGGACCCATAAACAACCCTCCAAACACTCAGATACACATACACTTCACGGATGAGATTTTAAAGGAAGTGTGACAGAGGTGTTCAAGTGCTCTCTTGTACTTATTCGTCGAAATTAACTACATCAGATATTTCGCCCCCACCAAAAGCCGTGAAACATGCATTTGATGTGTGATTTTCTGTTTTGCGAATTGGATTCTAACTATTTTTATTTTGTGGTGATTCTGGAAGAGAGAGAGAGAGAGAGCGAGAGAGAGAGAGAGAGAGAGAGAGAGAGAGAGCGAGAGAGAGAGAGAGAGAGAGAAGACTGGTCAGAAAATAGCGAATAATTAATCGTTTTCACTTCAGAAAATCCAACCTTTCTAAATATCAACCCCAAAAACTGGTCCCCCAGATCCTTAATAGGCTCGTGATCAGCGAGAAACGAAAAATCCATGTTGGATGGTTTTATGTATGAAGACCGGCCAGAAATTCAAGGATCCGCGACCGCGGCCGGTGTCGAACTAGTTTTGTGCATTTTTTAGGGTATTGTCATGAGGTTTGAAATTCCGTGGTTTTTAAAGCATTCTTTGAAACTATACAAAATGCTAAGGAAAGAGCAGAAGTAGTGCTAATACAAGGCAGTGCTAATACATAAGTTCGTGAAACATGCTATTGGTACCACGTGTTTTCGCCAAAATTCCGACAGGCATAATACCCACAGTCAATATACCGACAGGCCAAAATCCGGACAGGCATAATACCGACAACTGAAAGATTGTGAGGCCAAAATATCGACAGCTAAAATCCTGCCGGGCCAAAATCCCGACAACCGGAATACCGAAATTTTCGAATACCGACGGCCAGAATCGCGACAGCTAAAATCCGGGCAAAATATCGACATTGAATACCGACGATGTCGAGATTTCGGCCTGCCGAGATTTTGAGTGTCGGTATTTTGATTTTTGGTTTTCGGAACCTGTATACCATTTTGTTTGTTTTTTTGCGCAAAAATCCAAGAATTTGGGCGCATTGCAAAAGAACAAAAAACGGACAATTTGTAAAATACACCCGGTACACCCGTTTCGAGATAGCAGGGAAAGGGGAGAGAGACGCAGAGAAAAATGTCTGCACTCTCGCGCTACGCCCACTCTTTCTAGCCGGCTGTCCCGGGTGTACTTTACTGTAGAATGGCACAATGGAACAATTACAGAATCAATCACCGCCCCTGACAAGCAATTTGCTTGAAACATCAAAATTGTCAAGCGACCGAATCTTTCGAGGATTTGAAATCATATCTATTTAAAAACCTAGCAAATCTGTAAAACCCATGGTTTTAATGCAAAAATCAATATTTATGGAGGTTGATGCGGAGAAAAAAAATGTTTTAGATTTTTATTGAGATCAGGGGGCCAGGAGCTCAACAATCCTCCTCAATCTCTGTCTCAAAATATCATTCCGAAAATTTGCAAATTGAGATACATAAATTAAGAAATTCCTCAGCGACGATAAATGGATACTTTTGTAACATTAAAATTTTACTTTGTTTTCCAGCAAAACATCTAAAAAATTCCTAAATTTTGCCTAGGGTTTAATTGTTTTATTTAATTTTCATAGATACCTTTGCAAATTCAAATTAAAAATTAGCAGAATAAAATCAAACGTTAAAAAATTGTACCTGCTCTCGTGAGCACCGACGTCTCCTCGCACATCCCCTCGCAGGTGCGCAGCGTGGAAAAAAGGTTCCGCGACCGCCCGGGGCACCCGTCATACCAGAAAAGGGCGCATCTGAAAGTGTACCCCATTTTAAAACGCTATATATTTAATTTTAAGCAATGACAATCATTTTTGATGTGTTAAAAGCCAGGAGTTTAAAACAATAGTTTCAAGTGGCCGTAGAAAAAAAATAAGTTTTATTTTTGAAACGCGAGATTTTTTATTATTAACGGTTATTGCACGGCCACCATTTTGGTCATTATCATCTCAGTTTTTGTAGGAATCTAAATGCTAAATAAACTAGAAATATGAAGCGCAAGACACAGATTTGAAAATTTTTAACATCACAACATCCGAGAGATTAAATAAAAACAGCTTCAATTAAGTTCAATATCGGCGTTCGTTTTACCTCAACAATCCTTCTTTCCCCGCGGAAGTTCATTTAATAAATCATTGATAGCGGCTATATTTAATAAAAATGTTTGGGGTGGCAATACTTCTGTCATAAGAAAATGTAAAGGCTATTAACTCGAAAAAAATTGTAGAAAAAATGTTTCGACAAAATTGAGGATTAGTATGACGGTGGTGGAAGTAATTACGTTGTGCCACAAGGTGGATAGTAAATAGTATATCTTTCAGCTAATAGAGAATAATGCGTTTTTAGCGTTTAAAACGGCCAGCCTTTTTTCCTGAATACTTTCATCTAACCACCCGATTCTTGATCATAATTATAATAGTATTTTAGATAGTATATATTTTTATTTTTTACATACTAATAATGTCTTTTCATTTTTAAATCCTGAATGGCTTCGTAGAAAAAGTAAGTTTCATCTTTAAAATTTAAGTTTATATATTATAAATTGCTATTATGTTGTCTTAATGTGGGTAATTCTCATCTCAGTTTTGTGTAGGAATCCAAGGCTTCGACGACTACAAATGAAAAAAAACACCAAAAATCGGCTGGCGAAGTTTTGAAGGTATGGTGACAGCTAGAAAGCGCCAGTTCATCCGCCGGGCTAAAAACCCGAATTTAAACAAAAAAATGTTTAGGTAAAATTGAATATTGGCATTCGTTTTACTTCATCAATTCTACAGCGTAATAGAGGCTTATAAAATTACCAGTGGAAAAAGTCCGCTTCGCGGCCCTTTTCCACTGGCCCCGTCTAGGAACCATATATTCCCCTTCCGTTTTTCAAAGCCTGCGGCGCAAGAGCCTGTCTCTAGGAACCATTCTCTGGCCTGCGGCGCTAGCCACTGGTTTTTCTCCAGCAGTTGGCCTGCAGCGCTAGAGCCCGGGCCAAGGATATTTTCTTTGGCCTGCGGCGCTAGAGCGAGGGACTGGCCGAAATTTCGGATACCGAGAGCCTCGAAATATGTTTTGTTGTTGAACTATCAAAAAAGCAAAAGGTACATGCGCCGAGGATCCGAACCCTCGACTATGCGCACGGTAGAGCGGGCGCCAAGGCACTATACCAAAGGGGGCATGGGGCCGGGCGGCCGGAAAGGCCTCTTCTGTCCTGGGGCGGGTCTAAGCCGGCTGGGAGGATTTCTGGTAACTTTACAAAAATCGCTATTTTAGACTGAATGCGCCAAAAATTTTGTAAAGATAATAAGATGCGCGTGATCCCCACTATCGAATACATAAGTGGTCCAAATCTCAGCCCGAAATTCTATCAGGGCTTCGAGTTATGGCCCGAACACCACGGCTCGTAGCCCATTTTGTTAAGGATTTTCACCATTTTGCTTGTAAAATTGTTAAATAAAGGAATTTCGAAAAACAAACAAATGCGTGTCAGGCAAATGTGTTTCTCCACCTCCATGCCAAAAATGAGCCCGAAATTCGGCCAGACGGCCGAGAAATCGGCTGCACAGAAAACAGACATACTTTTCTCGCTTATAGGATAGGATTGATCCGCCATTATTGATCGAAACATTTAAATTTTTGATTTCACGTTTCTGAAGGGTAAAAACCATTTAGAGGCATCGCCACGATCTATGTGTGAAAAATTAAATCCTACAAAAGTTGGGCCCCCCGATAATGCCAAAGCACCCAATTTTTTATCACTTCGGCGAATTTCATTTATTATCGAATTTTACCTCTTTGATTTGTGATCAAAATAGTAGTGTTGGCGCCAGCTCTCCGCGCCGCACGTGTCCTCGTAGGAGCGGTCGAATTTATCCAGGCACGAATCTGTAAAAATGTAATAAATTTCTTTAATCTATTTTTAGTCATTTAAAGTTAAATTGAATAAATAAATTTTTTCTTGGTTTCAAAATCTTTGAAATGGAAAATGTGTGCAAGAGTAAGGTGGAAAATCAATTTAGCCAATCCATAATTTTTTCACACATTCTCTTCACTTTTCCTAGAGAAAAAAGCAAAATTAGCGCAGTAAATAGCTTAATATAGCTAATTAACGGTTACAAACAACCAAGGTTGGGCTTTTAAATGTAAATTTACAGAAAAACTGGTTCAACAAATTTTCTGGTAAATGCGATCAAGGTTAGACGATAATCAACTTTCTGTATTGCTAGGCAACATAAAAAACCGAACTAGAATGTGAAATTTAGTCTCCACCATACCACTTTCTCGCAACACATTTTTTTAAAACGAAAAATGAGAACATTTTTTAAAATGAAAATCTCGAAGAAAGGAATTTGAAAAAGCCATTAAGCCGATGTAAATCCAAAATTTTCAAAAAAAAATGTTATAAAAATTTGTTTAAAAAAATGGTCTTAGTTAGGTTATACGATTCTCGATACGTGCCATACAAAGAAAAGCAAATGTTTTATGAAGCTACAGAAGCTAGATTATATTTTCGAGCCATCGCTGACAACGTTCAAAGCCTGAAACACTCACTTTTCTCCTTCGTACAATTGTAGCCGTTGCCCGCCCAGCCCTCCAGGCATTCACACACATAACTCCCCTCCGTATTCCGGCATTCCGCATTTTTATCGCAGACATATGGGCCACGAAGGCATTCGTTGACGTCTGAAATTGGGGCAGGCTAGCGGAGATTCTTTGAGGAACGGAAGGACCGAAGGACATCGATACTAGATTAGCAAGAATTGACCAAAACGTGCTCCATTTTTGCTTGAAACATTTTTTTCAGCTATGTCCGTGTGGCGTAAAATGGCGCCAGATCAGCTCTTGGGTAGGCTAGCAGAGGTTCTTTGAGTAATCCAGAGAGAGAAAGAGAGAGCTTCCTTCTTCAAAAAAAATTTTGAGATCAGAGATCATTTGGGATCATTTGGGATGAGAGAGAGGGGGAAGGGGCAGGCTAGCAGAGACCATTTGGGATGAGAGAGAGGGGAGGGGGCAGGCTAGCAGAGATCATTTGGGATGAGAGAGAGGGAGGGGGCAGGCTAGCAGAGATCATTGGGGATGAGAGAGAGGGGGAGGGGGCAGGCTAGCAGAGATCATTTGTGATGAGAGAGAGGGGGAGGGGGCAGGCTAGCAGAGATCATTTGGGATGAGAGAGAGGGGGAAGGGGCAGGCTAGCAGAGATCATTTGGGATGAGAGAGAGGGGAGGGGCAGGCTAGCAGAGATCATTTGGGATGAGAGAGAGGGGGAGGGGGCAGGCTAGCAGAGATCATTTGAGGAATTGGGTGAATTGAAAAATTACCTGTGCAGTTAAATCCATCGCCTCTGAATCCCTGTTTGCATTGGCAGACCCCAGAAGTACACGTAGCATTTATAGAACAATCGGCACAGTCCAGCGTCGAGCGGCCTATTTGGTGGAATATAAAAACAACATTAATAATGATAGTAGTGCTAGTAATGATAATCTTCTAAAAAATACGAGTTATTTGGCGAAAATGCAATGTTTCACTAAAGTATCAATTTTAGAAAATTTATTGGTAACAATTATGGAATGCCATGTGTAAATTAAGAAAACAAAATCTTAACTAATCCCGTAATTTTACAGTGTGCACAAGTTTAGTATTAAAGATAAAATCAAACTATTTTAAAGGTATTTACATGACTAATTTTATCGTAGTTACTTCATGTAATTTACGAGAAAAACTTACCCAGCCCAACATAGGTACACGTTTTCCCGTCACCACGATAAGCCGCCATGCATTCGCACTGAAAAATGTCCTTATTTTCGGTTTCTAGCAATAATACAATTAATAATTTAATTTGCCCTGTCTCAAATTTTAAAAATGACACCGTTGTTAAAACCTTCTAAAAATTTTTAGACGCAAAACCTATAATTTGTATAAAAATCAGAAAAATATCGATTTTTCGGCCAGCCTGGGTAGATTTGGGTCAAAATTTCTAATTCAAAGAATTTTTTAAATTTCCTAAGTGCATTCACTTGAAATAACTGAAATTAGACTAAACATCTTAAAAATTAAAACCAATAAAGTCACACTCAAGGAATCATAAATTTGTAAAATTTTTGATTACCCGACCTATCCGAAACATTTTTTATTCTCTCCCATATTAATAATTCTCTGGTCTACCTGATAGTCCCCAATTCGATTCGTGCACCACGCATTTTTATCGCAAGTGGCCGTGTACCCGCGGCACTCATCGATATCTGCAAAAATATAATTAAAATCGAAGGGTTCCCGGCCTGTTTGCAATTTGATGTTTCATGAAAAAAGCTAATCCAAACGGAAATAGTCATTTCGATACGCTGGGCCGATTGTTTTAAAGCCTGTAAATCTTTTTAAATCCTTAAATCTTTAAATTCTCTTAAATCTTAAAAGTCTCTGGAATACAACTGGCGTGTTTGAAATTTAATGTTTCATGAAAAAAGCTAATTCAAACGGAAGTATTCTTGTCAATATCGAGAAAATTTTCGAAATCTCGCAAAAAAAAGATTAAAATTACAAGTTTCATCGCAAACCATCACTAAAATAAGAATCCGGCGAACAATCACAGGTCGTTGCAGACCTCGAAGATATCCTACTATATATAAAAAAATAGTGTCTGTGTGTGTGTGTGTGTGTGTATGACACTTTGCATGCAACTTCCGTCAGCGTGTCCGGAGGATATCTCAAGAGGGAGAGGGCGTAAGGAGGTGTTTGATACGTCATTAGATGCGTAATGGGCTGTAGATGACTGCACACACATCAGATTTTGTAAAATATGTTGTTTTCGACATTAAAATTAAGTTTTTCGTAAAAATTCGGCCGCCCACTTTGTTAGGAGAAAATTAGCATACGCCGAAGTTGCAGTAGCCTATATAAAGGCCCCAAGGGCTCATTTTTCTTTTTTTTTGTCATCGGAATTGAGGCACAATTATGCAAAATAAAGAACCTCATAGGATTAGACGGGGGCCAGGGTTGAAAAGTCGCGAAGCGAAGCGAAGAAGAAGAATTTCATGGGGGACAAAATTGCCATAGTAGAATGAAGAGTTTCAGCGATGAATAGGGGGTAATATAAGGGTACGATACAGCAATTTCATGAGCATACCGATATGTTTATTTTTCTCAGCTGATATGTTTTTTTTTCTTTTAATCTGTTATTAGCCCGTTAAATTAGAAAATGTTTCACAAAAATAGCATCGCAATCGCAAATGCACCGCACGATTTATTTAATTCGGTGTAGACAGCAATTTATTTATCTGTTATTATGTTTATCTAATAATTTCTCTTGTTTTATGATGCCAGCTATGGCCTTGAAATTATTCATGTTTGACAAAAAAACCCGACTAAAAAATTACACGCCAATTTTTAATACGATTTGTTGGTGCTGGTAATTTATTTAGAGATTGATCGCCAATAAAACAAGATGTTTTACAGATCAACATAGATTAATTGGTAACTCCATGCGATAATTCGTTTGACTATATTGTCCCAATTTCGCCTTTAATTCATTCAAATTTCACAAAAAAACCTATCAAAATCAGAGAAATATATATTTAATTTCTTTAGACCATGCACATAAAAAAATTAAAAAGAAATGTCGCCTATAAAAATGAAATAAGCAGAGGCACGATATAGTAATTCTGTCTGTTCCTAAATCTTTAATTTTTCAGAATAAAACTATAAATAGCCTAAATCTTAGATTGTTTAATACGGATAATATTGCTTAAAGCAGCCAAAACTCAAATGTTTAGTCGTCAAATATGAATGATTTCAAAATCAATGCTGCAATCGAAGCATGTCAATCTCGCACAGGTTTTTCCTTATAGGTTTTATTTTTCTTCTTCTAATTTCGCGTGTTAAATTATGAATGTGTCACAGAAGCCTATTAAAAAATTAAAAAGCAGTGTATTTAATATATTTATCGATAGATACTAATATTTAACAATGCTTGGGCGGGTACAAATATTGCGCTCGATTTAACATATTTTTTTATGTCTGTTGTTCTAGATTCGCCTTTTTCAGTAATTATACATTACATTATACATGTTACCCAAAAAAAACCTATCAAAATGACGGATATTTATATTGAATATTTCTAGACACGCTGCCAGGAAAATTGAAAAATTAAATGTGTTTTCGATAAAGATGAAATAAGCAGAAACGCTATTGAATAATTTGATCAGGTAAATAAAAATGTCTGTATTTTTTTTATCATATTTCTTTTTTTGTTTTCAATTTCGCCGTTAAACATTCATGTTTCAGAAAAAACCCTTCAAAATTACAGAAATATATACGTAATTGAATCCGAGATGGCGCCTAGAAAAAATTAAAACTAAATTTTTTTACCGATGAATACGAAAGGATCGGAAACTCCATTTAAAAATTTTATTAGGTAATACAAAATTTCGACCGTTTTATCATATTTCATTGATCTCTGACTTCAATTTCCCTGATTAATCATGTCAATCATGTTTCACAAAAAACTGCTAAAATGATAGTTCCAAATATTTTTTTGAGAAATTACACACAAAAAATTAAAAATTAAAGGTGTTACCGGCGAATATGAAAGAATCGGAAACCCCATTTAAAAATTAATTATAGTTAATTCATCTAGAAATACTGCCAGAAAAAAATAAATGTTTGACCGGTGAATCTGAAAGAATCGGAAATTCAACCAATAATATTCTTCAATTATGTTATCGAAATCTGGCACTCACCAACACATTCCCCATGCATATTCTTCTCGTATCCGATGCGGCACTCGCACGTGTAGTTGTACTTTCCGTGACTTTTACAGTAGGACGTGCGCAGGTCGCAGTCATTGCAGGCTGTAAAATATATATAAAAAATCGAAAATAACGAATTAAGAAATTTTTCGCCAAATTTTTCGGCCAGCGAATTTGCGGAATTAAAAAAAATAAGTTTCGCGTGAAATCATCTACTGGCTATTTATCCCAACCTTATTCATGCAGCGTTTAGAATTATATACATCTTAACCATTTTAAAAGGATTTCTGGATATTTTTTGTGTATTTTCAGAGCCCTTGAGCTAAGCAGGAGGCACAAAAATTAATGCACAAAAGAACGCAGAAAACCTGTTTCATCGAAAGCCGGATAAAAGTGGGTGTAAATTTTTAAATGTAAATTTTTTTTGGGTGTAAATTTTTAAATGTAAAAATTGGAAATTTTTCTAACCATACTATCGATTTAATTATACGATTTTCTGTCCGTAATATTTTCTGCTCGTTTGCCTTGGCTGACCGAGAGATGAGCTGAAAAAGAACTGTGTTTCAAATTTTCTCAGATTTAACGTAAATTCCTAGTTATTAATAGATCGCTCCTGAGGTCTCAAAAACTTTGCCATGCGAGGAATCCTAGCATGGCTTTTTCATGTTTCAAATTTGTCGCAATTTAGCGTAAATTCCTGCTTCTTAGTTTCTCTTGTTGCGTGTTAATTTTTAAGTTTTGGGTAAGAGTTTCCTTGACCTCCCCCTCAGCCGAAGGGTCTCAAAGCTTTCGGTATTTTCGCTATTTTTGTCGGGATTTTTGCAACGCCATTCGATAGAGCGTCGAAAAATATACTAAGGGTTTTAATTTGGGCTTACAAAAATGTACAATAAAGAAGTTATAGCAAAAAGATTCCGGCTGGGGGAGCAAAGTTGCCCGTAGTTACCTTAATGGCACCCAAAAATCAATTTAAAAAATAATGTTTCGAATTGTTCCAAATTTAGCGGCAATTTCTTGGCAATAATTCCTGGACCAACGACTGTTAATTGGTAGTTATGCAACGCCCGCAATAAACTCGTATAAAAAATCGCTAAAAAAGAAAAGATATGTCAGATCGCAATCATAGATCAATCACGTGCAAGTTATTTAATGCCTTCCAGAATCTGGCGGAACATCCTAAAAAATGCTGTCTTTCCCTAATATTCACTGCTCGCTTGGCTTTGCCGAGAAATGAACTCAAAAACTATGTTTCGAATTTTTCTATATTTGGAGCCAATTTTTGGCGAAGTAATATCACCTTCCTAGCTCTTGGATATCCGTTTGAAACCGGGGAAATAATTTTTCGAAAATGTTGTTTCAAATTTTTTGGAATGGGACGCGATTTTCTAACTGGTTAATAGACATTTTCAAAATGATTGCTCTTAATATGAGACCCGGGCAAAAGGTTACATAAAAAAATTGCTAACAATAAAAATATGTTTCAAATAGCGGTCGTATTGAAATGGCCTGAAAATATTTCATTGCAGTCATTGAATCTCTCCGGCTCGGCTCGTTTGCATATTTTTTTGTTTGTAAACCAAGAACTGGATTTTCAAAATAAATGTTTTAAATCTTTCCAAACTGAACGGGAATTTTAGTTAAACAATTCGTTGGCGATCCCGTACCCGTTTCAACATACCAATCTGGGGCGACAACCGCTGGGCGCACACTTTTTGGCAGAGATGCAGCGAGTAGAATTTGTTGTCGTTCCCGCCGCAGCCGTGGTAGAAGAACTTCTCACATTCACCAGAATCCGAATTGAACCAATACCTGAAGAGTGAGGGCAGGCTAGCAGAGATCATTTGGGATTGGGCAGCATTTTAGATTTAACTAGACCTATATCCTTGTATACAGGGTGTCCCAATAAAAAAGGTCACGCTGGCATTTTGCTATTTCAAATCCAACCGACTTGAAATTTTGCACAGAGGTGCGGAAGGGAATTTAAAATGTTCACAGAAACTTTCAGCCCGATCGGTACAGTAGTTTTCGAGTCATTGTAAAAATACTGTTTCTCCCCACACTTTTGCTTCATTTTTTTCGGCTATCTTTTTGGACTTTGCATCAATTAACATAAATTTCCGGCTCTAAATCCCTCATTCTTCTTAACATCGGCGTCGTTAGCCCTTGTTAAAAAATACTTAAATAGCCTATTTTCGAGCCGAATTTTGCGAAATAAAAAAAATCCTAGGATAAAAAAGGGTCGGCGCTTCATTTTCTCCATACATTCCAGGGTTCAATTCCGGCGGAATCCAGGTGAAAAACGTAAAATAAAGTTTATTTTTGCTATAACTCGAAAACTACTGTACCGATCGGGCTGAAAGTTTCTGTGAACATTTTAAATTCCCTTCCGCACCTCTGTGCAAAGTTTCAAGTCGATCGGATTTGAAATAGTAAAATGCCAGCGTGACCTTTTTTATTGGGACACCCCTGTAGATCTTCTTAAGTTTTAGTGCAAAGATCTCAATGTAAATGCAAATAAAGTTAAAATGAATTCAAATGTGATCAGAAACAGCAGAATTTCCATAAATTAACTGCGGCAAAGTTTCTGTTATTGTATGCACAAATTTCTTGACAACTCTAAGAAGCGATGAAACATCTTTTCGCCAATTTTTTTCTGGCTAGTGAGAAACTTTCAACACAGGTTTTTATATCCAAAAAAAAAGTTATTTTATATCATCTACATTAAACTAAGATTTATTAATTTAGAAATGACGTCTTTATAGTTTATAAAATTTTGGTTTGCGATAGGAGACAGAACAGACGATTAACGAATAACCATAGGGCCCGAACCTTGCCCTGCGTTGAAAGATTTTTTCGCCATTGGGTTGAGCCGGCGGCGTTGAGATTTTTGATACATTTATATTAATTGTTTTTCTCGAATACTAAATTCAATGATCTTATATATCTATTTGTCTATCTTAAATTAAAGTTTATTATTAAAATTTCCATTTTATGCTATTTTTAGTATACAATTTTTATTCCCTAATTAAAAATCCCCTTACCACCACTGCCCTTTCCGGTCGTCGGGACAATGGCCGTGGTCCACCTCGAGTAGGCATAAATCTAAAAAATTCAGGAATTCATCTTTTTTTTTTGTTTCGATTTTATTCTGGATTTTTTCTAGCAACGATCCAATCAAAACCTAATTCAAAAATCCCCATAGTGTGTTAGTGAAACATTTGAATTTTTAAAAATTTTTGCCTGTAATTCCCAGAGAAATCCCAGAGAGATCGCAATTTTTTGCTAATCAAATTTCGGAGCTTTTGCATTATCGGGGGGGGGGCTATCTAAATTTTCTCTAACGCCTCGAGGAATGCTTCCTAATTGAACTGTTCTTATTTTAATAGCATTTTTAGTAAAATTGAGCTAGATTCCGGCTATAAAAGCTATTTCAAAAGCTTATAGAACCCTGAAATGCTCGAAATCAACCATTTTATCGAAAAATCAACATTTTTTCCAATTTTTCTGGATAAAAGTGGTAAAGTTCATACGTTTAGAAAGTTTCAAAATGAGTTTCAAAGATAGCTCCTTATTTGTATTGAAAAAGTTGGATTCGAGGAAAAAAGTGGGCCATGACGATTCCAAACGACATAGTGCTATTGGAAAAATTCAGCAAAGTAGCAAATTTTCCGAAACATTTTTTTACCGAAATAAAATTGTGGTTTTGTATGACTTTTATTTTCGTCTCCATGTTTCGATTTTCAATGCTGAATTTTTTAGAATCGCAAAAAGCTCCGAATCACCAAGACAAAAATAAGCATATCTGCCATCTTGCCGAAACATATTTTTGCAGCGTCGACTTTTTGAAATTTTAAATTTTGTCCTTGCACTACCAGGCACGGCCACCGGGTTGAACAGCTTGTAGCGGCACATTTTCAGGCACTCCTGCTTTGTGGTAAATCTAGAAGAAAATGGATTTTTTTAATCGTTTAAATTTGCCTATTTTTGGTGCCTAGACAGCCTCCATAGTGGAATTCCTTGCATTGGCCGTCCGCCTCATCCCAGAACCATTTTATCTGAAAGAAACATGATTTTTCTCAAAGAATCTCTGATACTTTGTCCCCACTCTCTCTCTCTCTCTCTCTCTCTCTCTCTCTCTCTCTCTCTCTCGCTCTCTCTCTCTCTCTGTGACTCTCCCTTACTCTCTGCATTCCTCAAGAATCTCTGCTAGCCTGCCCGAAAATGTCTTACCTGAAAAGTTTGACAGGGTCCCTGATCGACCGGCTCCAAGCAGCGATCTTCTGAAAAAAAATGTTTATGAAAATATACCCGTTAAATACGAAGCCCTTTTCTTAATTGTGCCGTTTTTCGAAGGCTTCGAATCATTTAAAATCAACAAAAATAGAACAAAAAAATTTGTTATTTCATAAAATTACCGGGAGTCTCGGCTCTCGTGTTTGGCAGTACCGTTAGAATCGAAAACAGCAAGATGACCCATTTTTCCAGCATTTTTCAACCCCGAAAAATCGCCAATGCCTGGAATCCTGGAATCCTGTTGCAGAATAGTTTTTTGGGCGAGGATTTGACAGCTTGGCGCCCAAAAATGGGCCCCAAGCCATTTGCGAGGACAGGGCCCATCGTTTAATTCGTAATGCATGCATGGATTGTCAGAAGGAGAAAATGGCCGCCCAGATATCTTCATTGCATTTTTGGGGGCCCGAAGGGGCCCCCAAAAATGTCTCCATAGGGGGAAATGATAAACAGGGGGGTTTCCCAAATGGTCTCTGCTAGCTGTTTTCTAAACTTTGCTAAATTCTATTGCTTAAAGGGTGTCTCGTCACTTGCCTAAATTTATTTTCAGGCTTCCCGAAAAGAAATGTTGTGTTTCAAAAAAATACTTGCTTGGCCATTGGGCAAAAAGTTAATGTTAGTTACAAAAATAGTTATTTAGTTGAATTAAATTCATTTAGTCTTTAGTTCCGTTTTAATTTTAATGTTTAGGTGATGGGCCGAAAAATTTCTATTTCCGTATTTGAATCAAAATTTTTGGTTTTTGTTTAGGAAGAGCAAAAACCGTTGGGAAAGCCTTTCTCTATTAAGATTTCACAAAATGGACCCTACGAAAAAGTTTTTCTCACCCGGAAATTCGAGATGTTTAGTATGGATAAATACTGAGCACGTACGGGTGGCGAATTAAGGGCAGCCTCTTGTGGCGCGCTAGCACAATTTTTCCGAAACATTAAAATTTCAGAAAATTAGTACGTGTCTCACGGCAGTATTTATCATTAAAATGGCCTGAAAATAAAAATCGGTAAAAAAAATACTGGACTCTTTTGGTTTCCTGGATGCCCAATTGGCATTTGAACGCCTCGTGAACAATGTCGTATATGGCTAGTGTTTTTCTTTTGAAAGCCGCTCAAAATGTTCCCTATCTCTGTTTCTCTCTCTCTCTCTCTCTCTCTCTCTCTGCCGCCGTATCCAAATTGTTTCTGCTAGCTTGCCGTGACCAGTGCTCGAGTGCCGAAAATTAATGTTCCAGAAATCTTCGTAGTTCGCTCTATTTTCTTACCACAATAGTGTCCGACAATCATTAGCCTCGTATAAACCCGAAGCGTTCTCAATTCAATTCATCATTTTTGATCTTCCCCAGGGTTCTCTGCTAGTTTGCCCCAAACTTTCTCACAAAAGACGTAACGAAACGGTTCGCAAGAATGTTCAAAAACCCCCAGCCTTGCGCGATTTTTCTTAGACATTTGGAGACCAAAGCAGCTGTATGATTCCCTTCACTCCATTAAATCAACCAAATATAATAACCTATTTATTCAGAGCCGAATGCCGCGGATTCCACGCGAATGCTGTGTACAGTGAGAAAAAGGGAAAGCACAAATAAAACACTCAAACAGAGCGAAAGAGAGGACAATTATTGCGTAAAAGATCGAGGGGAAAAGAACAATCAATAATTTATTTTTGAAAAAATCGATAAAGCCGTATAATGAGGTAACGGGGGGGAATAAGCCCTGAAATTCACCCGCGAGGATGATGATGTACTTGCAGCGCGTGATGAGCGTCTCCTTGCAGCGGCCGAGGGTGGCGCAACGACTGCATCCCGTACTTCATCGCCAGCTTGGCCTGAAAACCAAAATAAATATTTCTGAAAGAAATTGTTAGCTTGCCCTCCCCTCTCTCTCTGATCCCAGATCACTCTGCCAGCCTGCCCTCAAAAGTACACTTTCGGCAGCTTGTCCCTCAGCTCTGGCTTTCGATACCACATACCGCCATCCCGTCCAGCTTTGGTTTTCTTTCTAAAAAGAAATAAAAGTTTGAAAATTAAGTTTCTATCATATTCTTAAATGTAAGGTTTTAAAAGCGCCTATTAGAATCAATCAATTTCAAAAATAAAATACCGCGGATCTCATCTCGCGCTGTCGAATCTTGTCGGCCTATGGCTGAGGTTGCGGGCGTGGAGGAACGTCTCGCGCTCCGCAGCAGATCGTTGTCAGATCCTGAAAACAAAAACGTTATAGATTTTATTCATTTTCTAAATTTTATTCATTCCCAAAGGGATTGAAAAAGGCAAAACTCCTATCTATCTTCCTCCAGAATCCGTAGGATTCTCTGCTAGCCTGCCTAAAACTGTTTCACCATTCGAAGATCAGACCCCCAAGAATCGCTATTTCTAAAAATCGTTTTGCTGCTCTCAGACATTAAACAATTAAAGTAATCTTAAAATAAGCTGAGCATTTTAAAGCTATCAAACATCAGGGAAACACCATGAAAATCGAATCAGAAAATGCGTTTCAAGAAAATGCCTGAATTTCGCAAGCATTTTTGCCAACAGTGACTTGAGCAGCTTAGGTTTGAAAAACATAAAAAAAGCGTTACGTGGTGAGAGATTTCATGGTTCAGATCGACATTGCGTGAGA
>CATQJA010001445.1:0-29003 GCA_958295435.1 Mesorhabditis spiculigera
GCCCAAAACCCGCTTCGCGGGCCTTGAGCGCTGGAATCGCTTGCATGAAAAATTTGACTTTCCGATAGCTCGGGTCCTTCGGACCCCTTCCCCCACCGACCACACACGCGCGGGCAAGTTGCAAGAATGAGGAAATTTGTATTTTTTCATATTATGCAAATTACCCCCAGAAATGAATAAAACCGGCTTTAACTTTGTAAACTTGTATTTTATCGGGATTCTGAAAGCGCCATCGGAAAGAGGAGGGTCGATTTCCCCGGGCGACGGAGAATTGGGGCATTTTATGCACGGGAAGGCCCTCAAATTGGGCCTCGAAAGTGACATCCACACACACGCACACATACACTCCAAAATTATATAAGGTAGGATTTCCTGCGGTATTTTCCACATGTCACACCGATAGTTTACGGCCCCTTTAATCGTTTATTTTTGTGCGCGGCGCACTTTCTCGTGTAACTCCGACGCATCCCGTCTGATCGGACTATGGTGCGTTTTTTTCATCGCCTCCAGAACCACGCCGCGCGGCCCATTTCTCCCAGGAATTCAGCGCCGCTCCGCTCATTTTTTAATGCAAATAATATCATCCCGAAATGGCTGCGATTTTGCAGGATTTGTTTTATTAAATGCAAATATTAAATAAAAAAAAATTAATCGTGAAATAAGAAGCTATTACTTTCGGCCAGATTTCTTGGAATTCATCATATTAAATTTGCAAGATTCAAATTTCTTTTCTTCTTTTTTATTTTTCGTTCTTTTTTGCTTTTTTTTTGCTTCTTTCTTGACTTTGATTTTATTCTTTTATTTCTTTTTCTTAATTTCTTTTCAAATTCAAAAAAATTCTTGTATGCTATTCGAATCATATTTTTTGAAAATCGTTTGAAAAGCATCCCGAAATGGCTGCGCTTTTTTGCGGGCCGCAAATGTCAGATTAAAAAAATGATAAAATTCATAATAAAATACAAAAATTAATAATTTTGCTGGATGTGAAAATTTAATTAAAAAAATTAAAATTCGTCGTAAAAAAGAAGCTATTAATATCGGCTATTTTTCTTGAATCTTTTTAATCTATCTTCCGTTCTGACCATTAAAATATCAAAATTCAAATTTTTACTTGTATGCTATTTGCAGCATATTTTTTTGAAAACTCGGAATCGGTATTTCTATTCTTATGTTTCAATCATTATGTATATCGCACATTTTTTGATGTAAATGATATTTTTTCGAAATGACTGCGATTTTGCAGGATTCGCAAATACTTATATTTATTATGATAAATTCATAAAAAATACAAATATATATAATTTTCCAGGACGTGCAGACATTAAAAATTCAAAAAAATGTTTTGTAAATCTCATTTTTAATTTGCCAAAATGGCTACGTTTTTTGCAGGTTTTGCAGATGCAATCCTTTGTAAAATCAGGACTTCTTTAAATTAATTTTTTGGTTGTGTGAAATTAATAAAATCTTTTAAATTGAAACTATGGAGGCTATCGCACTACCCACGCAATCCGGAATCAAAAACCAATGAGAATTTGCTTTTTAAAACTTCGATGTTTCGGTAAAATTATTAGTTTTGCGTCTGAACGATTCTTGAATGTTCTTGGTTGGTAGTATCTTACAAAAATCGTATTAAAGTTGTTCTTGCGCCCCTTACAATTTCCCCTTTGTAAAATCAAAATTAAATGATTGTTGAGGATTTCGATGTTTCGCTAAAATTACAATTTTCCCTTTTTAATACAACAAAAATTGAATTTTAAAAAGAAACAATTTCCCGTTTTTAAAATTGTATATTTCACCAAAATTAAGGGCTCACCCGAAAAAAATCGCTTCAATGCAAGGTCCGGAGTTGATGGTATTGAAGGCAAAAAAATTTGGACTAGTTTTGATTTTTAAGAAATATTAGATTTTAAACAATCTTTTTTCACAGCTTTCACTTCCCCAAAGAAAATAATAATAAAATAATTTAACGTAAGTGCCTAAGTTAAGGTGCTTTTTATTTTTATTCCATTTACTTTACATTTCTATATAACATAAAGTTTTTACGTTTATATGATGTTTTATATTTTAACGCTAGGGCACGGATTTTTATATGAATCCTATCTAAAAATTCGGTGCTTTCGAGCCACCTTGCAATTTCCCCGTTTTAAGAATTGTATGTTGCAGTCAAATTAAACGTTCAGCTAAAAAATGATGCTTTAATACTTTGTTGGCAGAGACAAATGTCGACTAATTTTTGTTTTTAAAAATATTAGATTCTAAACAACCTTTTTCACAACGGTCCCTTCACCAAAAAAGAAAATTATTTACAAAATGGACGTTTCAAGAAATCTTATGATGTTCTTTTAGGCTTGTGATTTTTGATGTTTCACAAAAATTACTGGCCGCTGCGCCGGCAATTTGACATTAATCAGATGAACGGAGCACACGAAATTTGTCGACTTTTCTTTTTATACCTTTAATTAATATTAACTTTACGCAATTTGTACCGGGTTTTTGCGTCTTTTATTTATTATTTTTCCTTATGTTTCCAAATAGGGCAAGACAATCAATAAATCAATTGATTTTTTTAGAACTTCGATGCAAAAGCGGCGGCCGATGCTGGCCAAGCAGCTGCTGAAGAGCGGATCGCATCAGCGTGGGTTTCTAATTAATTCTGATATTGATTTGCTAAAAAATCGATCTAATTTCTTTTGAATTATAATAT
This sequence comes from Mesorhabditis spiculigera, assembly GCA_958295435.1. NCBI lineage: Eukaryota > Metazoa > Nematoda > Chromadorea > Rhabditida > Rhabditidae > Mesorhabditis > Mesorhabditis spiculigera. The sequence continues at coordinate 2,705 of CATQJA010001445.1, forward strand.
TTAACAATTGCCAGCTTTACTTGAATTTGCAAAAAAAAACATTTAAAAACATGAATCTGAAAAAAAAATGTGTTTTATGACATCTTGTAGATTGCAGCGGTATCCACTTTTTAATTCACACTTCCAAGCATGCGCAAGTTTTTAACTTTTTGATGTTCTAAAATTGATCAAATTTAAAATGTTCTTTTTCGATCCTTTAGCTTGTAACTAATTTAATAATTCCCAAATGATCTCTGCTAGCCTGCCACAATTTTATTTTATTTAAAAACCCCTAATTTCCGTCGTATTTCTCTATTTTCCTATCCGCTACAATTTCTTTCGCGTCTACATTTTCTTTCGGCAATTTCCTAGGAATTGGGGGCAGGTGACAGGTGTTACTACAACATGACAAATTACCAGGTGTTGCCACAAACACCAGCTATAATTTTTTGAAACATATCGACATCAAAAAAATTAGTTTTCTCATTTTTACCGATTTTTTCTAAAATCTATTTTCGTTTATGGAAACGGTATTCCGGGTAAATCCTTCTTTTCACATATTTTTTGACATCCTTCTTATAAGCCGATTTTTTGGGCGCTCGATGACAGAAAATAAAAGATTAATTCGCGCAAAAACAAGGATTTTTGAGGAATTGAGAAAGCTAAATTGATAAGTAGATTTTTGTTATTTATTTATTTATAAGATTATTTTAATGTGTCCTTAAAAATTGCAGAGCAGAGTTTAAAAAAGAAAATATTTTTTCCAATAAAAAACAAAATCTATAATTCTGTAAAGGACTCAACAGATTTTAGAGCTTTTATGGGTGAAATGGTTGGACAAGGCATAATTATGGATCGCAGCAAACTTAGAGTAACTCAACTGTAGACGGAATTCTTTATTTCCCAGCAGATAGAATGTTTCAGGAATTTAACGAATTATCGTGGGTTTTGCTATGGGTAATCCCATGTACTTCAGTCCGACTCAAAATTTGCTGAGTTTCCGCTGTAATGGAAATCTATACATTAATATAAAACACGAATTAAAAAAAACATAAATTATAGTGCGTTTCGCGCCGCCGAGAATTCTGAGAAACCTATAGGCTTACTTACCTCGCCAATTCCTTGAATCGCAAGAAAAAAAATGTTTCACAATTTTTGGGAGTACCGAAAAATTTGACGGGCTCAATTTAGTCGTGATCTCTCTTTCTAAATTTCCCTTCCAAGTCCCTTTAAAAATTCGATAAAAACTTTTCCGCCCCCGTACTCGGAACCGACGGCAACAATTTACGGGGCGGCTTCTTCTGCCCCCCGATGATGAGCTGCTGCTCATTTTTCGGGCGCCCAAAATTCATTAGCGAGAGAGTAGGGGAGAGTGAGAGGGGGGTAGAGAAAGGGAGGGAAAGATCCGGCTCAAGGGGATAATGAGTCTAGGCCACAAAGGGGGATGACCTTTAGCCCCACTTTGGAAATGAGCTGCATCTGTAGACTTTGTATTCACTTTTCCCCAAATGATCTCTGCTAGCCTGCCCCCTGCCGAATATTGTCCTATAATTCTAGAAATACTCGATAAGTTAATAGTAATTATTTGAATAGTTTTTATAGCAAAAAAAGCAAAACAATCTAGATCGCCTTAAAAATTGCATTTTGAATCGCTGGTTTTTCATTAAAAGGTCGTTTTGGGCAGAAAAATCCCAAATTTTGTAAACTGAAGAATTTGTAAATTTTTCGGACTTAGAAATCGTAAAAACGGTTCAAAAGGACTTCCTCTATTCATTTTAGAAAAACTGGATGCTAATGGAAAAAGTAGAGAAGTAGAAACGTTGAGAAAGACGGCACATTCAGCCTTTAATAAGCTCTTTAGTGTCACCTATTCGGGAAACATTAAAATTCAATTCAAAATCCCATCATTTCCCGGAAACGCGTATTTCTATTCTTTTTCTCGTCGCATAATTTTTCGCATAATTTCCGGGCTGGGTAGAAATCTCAAATTTCGCACAGATGATTGGCGTGGGCATTTCTTTTGCCCACCCCAGGGAAATGCCCTCTGCCTATTTTCCTAATATTCAGAGCCAAATCCGCCGCAATTCCCCGCAATACAAAAGAATTTCGCTGTGTTTTCATTGATTATTATCAATTCGCATTTACCCGATATTCGATACGATTTTTGGTTAGAGTGCGGTCAGATTTCCAAGACTTACTCGATCTGTTTAATAGCACATATTCTTTTGACCAAAATTGAGAATAATTTTGAAACATCGTTGTAAAATTTTTCTACCAGTTGATGTAGTTCGGCGCGTTATCATAATGTGTCCACTATAGCATTTAGGTAATTTCGAGCCTGAAAAATATGCGTAAATTCCTAAATGATCCCTTCTGGATGGCTAAAAATTTATGAAGCCAGTTCCAATCTATATTAATAGCACATCCATCACAGCAGATAGGAATAATTCTGAAACATCTTGTTGAGGTTGATAGGGAGCTAGAGGGTACCGTAGCGCTAATTGATATGAAACAATATTAATTAATAGGAAATTTTAATAGCCTTGAACTATTAAAAAAATCCAAAATGATCGCTGCAAGAAGGCCCTATTCACGAGACAAGATTAGATCAATTAAAAAATGTTTCATCTTTTTGTTTCAACGATTCGTTAGTTTCTTAGGTATTCACGCTTTTTGGCGCAGTTGACGTTTAGCCGCAGCGAGGGTCGCCCACAATTTTCCGAAATGATCCCTGCTAGCTTGCCAGCATAACATTTATTTTTAAGCGGATTCTCTACTATTAAACGCTACCTAGGAACTTTGAATAAATTATTACGTGGTACCGACCACCTGGCCGGAACTTTTTTGAAACACTTTTTTCGAAATCCTCTGCTTGGAACTTGTGCAAAAACACTAATAAGTTTATCAGTTCCTTAGCAACGACTAATTTGTTCTCCTTATAAACAAACAAGCTTTTCTTAATTTCTTGGAAATTATTAAAAAAGTAGAAATTTTTGAAAAATTGTTTTCTTGATTAAATTTTAAGGTTTTAAACAAAACTTTCACTTTTAAATCAATAAAAGGAAATCGCATTAAATCCGAAATGATCCTTCTTAGTTGGCCTTTTCTTTTTTAGGACCCTTTTGTGCCTAAAATATGAGCAAAATAATGGTTCCGAGGTACGGCTAGCAAATGTGCTGAGTTTGAACACAATGGAAATGCTCTCGTAATCCCAAATGATCTCTGCTACGTACCGCCTTGTCTAGACAACCCCTTTACTCATCCAGACCAATTTTCTCCCCGCCCGGAGTACGCGACATTCCGATTGGCGTTTGGGGGCGTTAAAGGCCCCGGGGCTCAGATTCCGAGGCGTTAGACTCAGATAGCAGATGGGGAGGTTGACTCGTTTCTCTCTCACTCTCTCTCTCTCTCTCCTCTCTCTCTCTCACTCTCTCACTCTCCTCTCTCTCTCTCTCTCTCTCTCTCTCTCGCGCTCCCCTAAACGCACTAATTGACCTGGCCTGGGAATCTTCGAAGAAAAGAAACCACCCACCGGCGCCCTAGGAAAACTCACGTGGATTTTTAGGGCTAATTTTGGTTCCTCAAAGAATCTCTGCTAGCCTGCCCCCTCCCCTCTCTCTCTGATCCCAAATGATCTCTGCTAGCCTGCCCCCTCCCCCTCTCTCTCTGATCCCAAATGATCTCTGCTAGCCTGCCCCCTCCCCCTCTCTCTCATCCCAAATGATCTCTGCTAGCCTGCCCCTCCCCCTCTCTCTCATCCCAAATGATCTCTGCTAGCCTGCCCCCCCCCCCTCTCTCTCATCCCAAATGATCTCTGCTAGCCTGCCCCCTCCCCCTCTCTCTCATCCCAAATGATCTCTGCTAGCCTGCCCCCCTCCCCCTCTCTCTCATCCCAAATGATCTCTGCTAGCCTGCCCCCTCCCCCTCTCTCTCATCCCAAATGATCTCTGCTAGCCTGCCCCTCCCCCTCTCTCTCTCATCCCAAATGATCTCTGCTAGCCTGCCCCCCCCCCTCTCTCTCTGATCCCAAATGATCTCTGCTAGCCTGCCCCCTCCCCCTCTCTCTCATCCCAAATGATCTCTGCTAGCCTGCCCCCTCCCCCTCTCTCTCTCATCCCAAATGATCTCTGCTAGCCTGCCCCCTCCCCCTCTCTCTCTCATCCCAAATGATCTCTGCTAGCCTGCCCCCTCCCCTCTCTCTCTGATCCCAAATGATCTCTGCTAGCCTGCCCCCTCCCCCCTCTCTCTCATCCCAAATGATCTCTGCTAGCCTGCCCCCTCCCCCTCTCTCTCATCCCAAATGATCTCTGCTAGCCTGCCCCTCCCCCTCTCTCTCTCATCCCAAATGATCTCTGCTAGCCTGCCCCCTCCCCCTCTCTCTCTCATCCCAAATGATCTCTGCTAGCCTGCCCCCTCCCCTCTCTCTCTCATCCCAAATGATCTCTGCTAGCCTGCCCCCTCCCCCTCTCTCTCATCCCAAATGATCTCTGCTAGCCTGCCCCCTCCCCTCTCTCTCATCCCAAATGATCTCTGCTAGCCTGCCCCCTCCCCTCTCTCTCATCCCAAATGATCTCTGCTAGCCTGCCCCCTCCCCCCTCTCTCTGATCCCAAATGATCTCTGCTAGCCTGCCCCCTCCCCCTCTCTCTCTCATCCCAAATGATCTCTGCTAGCCTGCCCCCCCCTCTCTCTCTCATCCCAAATGATCTCTGCTAGCCTGCCCCCCCCCCCTCTCTCTCATCCCAAATGATCTCTGCTAGCCTGCCCCCTCCCCCCCTCTCTCATCCCAAATGATCTCTGCTAGCCTGCCCCTCCCCCTCTCTCTCTCATCCCAAATGATCTCTGCTAGCCTGCCCCTCCCCTCTCTCTCATCCCAAATGATCTCTGCTAGCCTGCCCCCTCCCCCTCTCTCTCATCCCAAATGATCTCTGCTAGCCTGCCCCCTCCCCCTCTCTCTCATCCCAAATGATCTCTGCTAGCTTGTCAGAGCCTCAGTTGGTCAGACAAATCACTGCCAGATTACTTGATTTTTCCATCAAAATGGCAAATTTATTCTTGAAACACACTTTATAAATTTTTTAGTGAGGCTAGAGCAGGCTAGCAAAGTACATTTGCTCTCATAAAAACTATTTTTGCTTGAAGATCCGCAACCTGATAAGCCGGAAGAATCCCAAAAATCCTGCCATAATTCCTGAGAAGCACATAATTTTTTGCGGGACCAAAATCGGGGTGGGGCCCGCAAAAGCAATAAATAATTGCATGGAATGTGGAGGAGCCGGGGACGAGAACAAATATTCTACATCCCAAAATGCATATCGGGAATTTTCTGCAAAATCCAGGAAGTAGGCAGGCTAGCAGAGGTCTTTGAGGAGGTATTTCCCCAATTTCCTCTGCTAGTCTGCCCTCCATATATACCCGTAATAGCCTCCAGTAATTAGTATTACCCCCTAGTAATTGGCCATTTCTTCGGAAAATTCCTTTTCGGGTCCGCGACCCCCAAAAATAAAAAACACCCTAATTAGATTTCACCGGGGGCCATGGGGGGGCGTGCCGGGGGCGCTTATTGTTCATTTGCGGACCCGGACGTCGTTTCCGCGGCCGGCCACCGGATCTGTAGTCTCACACTTTTTGGGTGATTTTTAGAAGTATACGTGATTTTATAAAGCTAGAATACGTTTAAAATTGAGTGTTTGGGCTTGGGATTAAATTACCGCAAAAAAAATTTTTCCGATTCAAGGGTTCCAAAAACATTTTTTTTTGTAAGACAAAATTTTTCTCGCCTCCGTGATTTTAATAGAATCCATCCTAATTTTCATAATTTTATAAGCTAAAGGCCCCCCGGCTTTAACCAATTTTTGGTACAGTTTTTCGGGGCATTCCAGATTTAATGGAGGCAAGATACATTTAAGAGCAGATCCATCGACCCAATACTCTTTACGAAAAATTTTTGTTTTTGAAATTATCTAAAACATTGATTTTTCAAAAAGGAAACTTTTTCTGCCCAATTCTTTTCCACCTTTTCCAAATCAAAATTTTGATATTTTCATATGATAATTCCTCCTTTTGTATCCTTATATGCATTACCTTCTGGCGAATATCCAAATTGTTAATTTTTGTTGAAACATGTTTTTTAAAGCCTTGTATTTGTGAATCCAATTTTTATTTTTTTTCCGGGGTCCGCGGAAGTGTTTCTAAACTGTTTTTCTGCGATTTCTAAACGTCAAAACCTACAATCTTGACGCTGTCTTTCCGCTTCAACGCAGTTAAATTTTCCCAAGATAAAATAATTTGAACCTATTTTCTGATAGTAGCGATTTGTGGGCGTATTGAAGAAGTTGATTAATCGTCACTGCCGTTATCGCAGTTTAAACTTTTCTAAAACATTCTTTGTCAAGATAATAATTCGAAAGTAACTGAATCCTGGATGACAGGGACTTTTTCTGTCTTTTTATTTTTGCGTCTATGTGGATTTTACAGATGATCTTGAGATAAACGAGAACGCGTATTAAAAAGATATTTATTTTTAGGATTTTTAGAATGGGAGGAAACATACATGGTATCCCAATAAAATAGACCGCTTTTTGGGTCTCCCTGGATTCCATTCCTTATCGTTATTTTTCTAAGCGAATTGAATAGCCAGATTATCAATGCCAATCAATGTTTTAGTTAGATAAAAATATGATTATGCTCTTCAAAGAGGTTCGAAACGATTTAGTGTCACGTCATGCGATTGCGGATTAGCTCCGACAGAAGTCCCGCATTTTTAAAGAAATATGAAACATTGAAATTTCTCAAAATTGCTTTCTATTAACGAAACACTTTTTTTGGCTTCATTGATTCCGAAGGGAATCTCTGCTAGCCTGCTCCTATTATAGTTTGGCCACAACCATTATCCGTCCGGGGTAAATGTCATTTTTGGGTTTTGCCCGGGTCTTCGGGATGTGGGGTGATGATGGGCTTTGGCCGATGCTTCTCATCATTTTCGGTCTTTTCTCTCTCTCACTCTCTTTCACTCTCTATCTCTCACTCACTCTCTCGCTCTGTCTCTCTCTCGCTCTGTCTCTCTCGCTCGCTCTCTCTTCTCTCCCTCTCCCACTCACTCTTTCTCTCGCTCTCGCTCTCGATCACTCTCTCACTCTCTCACGTCCCCTCTCTTCTCTCCCTCTCTCTCACTCTCTTTCACTCTCTTTCACTCTCTTTCACTCTCTTTCACTCTCTCGCTCTTTCTCTCACTCTCTCTCCTCATTTCATTTCAATTTTGCGAGTAAATGGGATTAGCCCTGCTGCCGGTGCTGATGGGCGACCCCTGGCTTTTCGACGGCAAATTCTTGACATATTCTATTATTTTTATTTTGCTTTTTTTAATGCTTCAACAGACATTCGCATAGTACCGGTTATCGCTCGCAGTGAATTCCAAAAAAAGTTGGAACATTTTTCTGAATTCTTTTTGTGCTCTTTTTGAATTTTTGGTTTTTACGTTCTATTTTTCTAACCAAAACGCGGAAAATCGGTTTTAAAGGCCTCTGGAAAGATGGGATTGGTCAAAAAGCAATAAGGAATGCACCGGGCGGGGGTCGAACCAGGGATGGTCCCCTCCGAAGTCCAGCGCGCTACCCCCACACCAAAGGGGTCGGGTGGATGAGGGCGGCGGAGGGGCCCCAAGTACCCTAGGGCCGAACTGGTGCACGTTACTGGGAAACAATTCAAAATAACGCTATTTACAAATAGTAATAACGAAAAATCCTACGGAAAAGCTTTCTAAGGGCAAAGGAAAGTACTCCCTGAATTTCCTGAAGTGTTTTATGCCCTTTCCGACGATTTTTGAACTAAAAAGCGCCCCAAAACCTCTTTCCGCTCAGAACATGGCTGTATTCTATCCAATCAGCCTCAAATTTTTACCATCGATGGGGATGGCTATAAACTATTTTTATGGAAGTTTCCAGCCAAAAATATAGTCAAACAAGAAAGTTATGGCTATAAACCCGTTTTTTGGAAACCCTGTTGGGGGGTTTTGGGGCCCCTTACGCGATGGAAAGCGTGCATGGTATCGCCCCGTCGGTCCCTCACCCCTGGGGACGCCCGGCCATCTTTCCAACGGTCTTTAAAGCGCACGTTGAGGGAGGGGCCGTGTACTCGTCCCAACGTGTACACCCTATGGACGTAGGGACCGCGCGCACTGCCTGCCCGTGCTGTGACAGACCAGGGACCATGAATTTTGCGCAACGAATTTTGCGCAACTCGGGGAAAACGAATTTTGCGCAACACGCGAATTTTGAGCAACTCCCACAAAACGAATTTTGCGCAACTTTTGGTGAAAAAATATAAAAGGCTTACAAATATGGTTTTTTCATTGCTTTTCGTTGCCGATAAAATAAATGAAGGAATGTAAGAGCTAATTGAAGCAAATTTTCAGTTCCGGCGTGCCGAATAACGGTCATTTCGTGAATTTTGGCCTGGCCGCCGGTTTTTGCTAAAATCGTTGATAACAAGAAGTTTCATTGTCAGTCAAGCGTTTTCTATTAAAATAAAATAATGTATTCCATACTTAATGTAAGAAAAATGTAAAGTAGGTTCGAAATCGCTTTTTAGACGATAATCGACTAGCGTGACATATGGTGTTCGACGAGGTAATGGGGAATATGCCGCGGCAGTGTAGTTTTCTTGATCAAGAACGACCTTAGAACAACTATTGAGGCGTTCTAATAGTTCAATTTCACAGAAAACAGGTTCAAATCACGAAAACCAGCGGCCATGCGAAAATCCACGAGATAACCATTATTCAACACGCTAGTGTTGGAAATTTTCTTCGATTAGCTCTTACATTCCTTCATTTATTGTATCGGCAGCGAAAAGCAATGAAAAACCCATAGTTGTAAGCCTTTTATATTTTTTTTCACCAAAAGTTGCGCAAAATTCGTTTTGTGGGAGTTGCTCAAAATTCGCGTGTTGCGCAAAATTCGTTTTCCCCGAGTTGCGCAAAATTCGTTGCGCAAAATTCGTTGCGCAAAATTCATGGTCCCACAGACCATTCCTCTCCTTTGCGGGGTGGGGCGCCCCTCGTCCCCTGGCCAGGTTGTAGCTATGGCTGACTGGTATCCATCCGCGCCTCCCGAGCGGAGGGCCCGGGTTCGACCCCCGGCCGCGGCAAAAATCTTTGCTTTTTTCCAAAAAAACGTCCCTGAACGTGCCCTTTAAATCGTAAATTTAGGCATTTACAGTAAACCCAACGCAGAATTATGATTAATTAATTTCTAATTTTTATGGTTCATATAAATTAACGTATTTAAATTCTTGCTGGACTAGTTGAAAAGCTGAATCATTTTTTTTCGAAATTAAACTATAAAAATCGGTTTTGAGTTTGTTACATGGAATGTTTCAATCCGAATGAACAAATGGATAAAAAAGTTAAAATTTTTATTCGTTTAAAACCACATATTTAAACCGATTAAAACGTTGCAATTCTACCCTGACCAGGCGATAATTTGAAACTTTTTATTTTCGTAAGCTCCAGGAAACAATACATATCATTTTGAATTTGAACACCCGATTTTTGATATTTAGCATTTTGTTGAAGTCACTACATACCCATTAAAGAATTTAATTTGCACGTAATACACCGGAAAGTTGAAACATATTTTTAGAAATATTTTTTGAAGCACAACGCGTTGTAAATCTAGTTTTAACCAAAATTAGCGGCAACCTCTAAACTCCTAGTTGCTTTTTCGATATAAAAAAAACGGCTTGTGGCCTTTGAAGTGTGGAATATTGGTAGCAAATTGTGGGAAAATTAACACACTGTAATTCCCCGCTGCCCAGGCAACGTTTTGAAACCTTTTTCCGTAACCCGCCAGGAGAATCGATGATTTTTTCAATCACACGCTAGTCCAAAATACGCTATTTTAATGTGTTTTTTTATTTATTCCTAACTTGTCCATGAACTAAGCCGCTTCCAACTCCTGCTGAGGAACACGGAAAGTTGTAACATTTTTTTGGCCAGGGGTTTTGGAAGGGCGAGTTTTAAAGCTGCTTTTTAGCTCCAAATTAGCAAAAGAGCTGTAATATCATGGTATTGCTGTATTTTAAGCAGTTACCCGCAACTTTTAGGTGTCAAGCTAATTGTTGCTTCTTGCTCGACCTACTAACACGGCATTAAAACGTTGGAATCTCCGCCCAATCAGTCAAATGCGTGTAACTTTTTTCTCTAACCGACTCTGAGAATCGATTTGTTTTTGTTAATCGATTATGATTAAGCGGTCTTAGTAGAGGTCCAAATGTGGTAAGTAGCACTCCTGTTATGGTCGGTTTTCAAAATTAAAAAATTTTCATGGCATATTTTCAGGGAGCGCCAAAAGGGTCGACATTAAAACATTATGAATCCAGCCTGACCAGGCGAGTACTTGAACTCACTCCTGCAGCCCACTACAAGTCTATAGTATTTTTAATTTGACACAGTAAATAAATAGCGTATTGGTAAATAAATAATAGAAAGTATTTCTTAAATAGGTTCTGACTTTAAGTATTGTCAAATGCTACTAACGGTACTGCCAAAATACATATTATCCTACTATTTAGCATTTCTCTTATTATCCGAACCCCCCCCCCCTCCGATAATGCTCAAGAACCCCGGTTTTGGGGTGTGAAACAATCTACGGATTTTAATTACCACCTGCCCGGCCCCGCAAGGGTTCGAACCTTAAAATCCAGGCTCAGATACTTTCGAGCAGGTGGCTTTTCCTAGACCCGGGAATCAATTTTTATTTCTTTTTTTTTGCAGCCCTTTTGAGGGCTAAAAACAGCCATGCACCTGCTCGCCCCAGACTCCCCGATAATTTCCATTAAACCCCGAGCTGAGCCTGAACTTGTAGGGTATTTTTATGGAACTTTGGCACATTCCGCAATGAATCTCCGCTCTCTCTCCCTCTCTCTCTCCCTCGCACCCTCTCTCGCTCTCACTCTCTCTCGCTCTCTCTCTCTCTCGCTCTTACTCGCTCTCGATCCCCCTCACTTTCTCTCAATCATTCTCCCTCAGTTTCTCTATCTCATCTCTCTCTCTCTCTCTCTCTCTCTCTCTCTCTCTCAGTGTTAGCACGCTCGACCAGCTCTGAAGGAATTCCCCAAAACAACTTCCGCTAGATTGCCTTCAATTCTGAAACATGGTTATTGCTAAAGAGCCCCTATACACGGTGTTAAAAAAGGAGCAAGTCCCAAATGATCTCAGCTCAAGAGCAGCAAACGATGACTGCTAGATAGCCGATGGGAGCCAGATATTTCCCCAATCGTCTATGCTAGCCTGCCCCACATATCCGCTTCAAATATTTTCGCTCAAATTCAAAAGTGACATCGCGTACCAGCAAGTGGAAGCCAATTGTCTCAAATGAAATTGGCTGGGCTTCTGTAATTTCCGCAACATCATTTCTCCAAGAAATCGCTGCTAGTCCGCCCTATTTTGAATCCTACTATATATAAAAAAATAGTGTTTGTGTGTGTGTGTGCCACTTTGCATGCAACTTCCGTCACCATGTCCGGAGGATATCTCGATAGGGGGTGAATTTTAGGGTATGTATGATACGTCATTAGGTGCGTGATGGCCCTGAGATGACTGCACACATATTATATTTTAGAAAATCGACGATTTTCGACATTAAATTCAAGTTTTTGTTAAAAAATCGGCGACCCTCTTTGTTAGGAAAAAATTAGCATGCGTCGGAAGTTCCGGTAGCCTATATAATCGGGTAGAGAGCGCGATTTTCATTTTTTGTCATCGGAAACCCAAGAATTATGCAAAGTTAAGTAGATCGTGAGATCAGACGGGGCCAGGGTTGAAAAGTCGCGAAGCGACTTTTCAACCCTGGTGTTTGATTAACCAGCTTAATTGCTCCCCTACCGAACCCGGCTAGACTGCCTTTTTTCCGAAACATATGATTTTCTGCCAAAACAATCTCTGCTAGCCTGCCTCCTAAAAGTTATCGCTTCAGCCCTAAAATTATATTCCACAAAACTTCATGCCTGATTACTTTGTTCGAGAAGCATTTTGAAAAGCCTTTTTAAGAAACATTTTTTCTCAATTATCGACTTCTGAAAATGTCTATATATTTTGGCGTTATGGATTCGATATTTCAGAATCGACATTTCGAAATCGGTGTTCTAAATTTCGAGCTTTTAAGATTTAGGCATTTTTGAATTCGGGGTTTTAGATTGTCGACATTTCGGGATTTCGGTTATTTTGCATTGCGCGTTATGCAATTTCAAATTCGAATTACGGCATTTCAGTTCGAAGTTATTAGACGTCGGGATTTTAGTTTTTGTCATTTTGAGATTCGATATTTTCGGTTTCGGAGTTATCGTATCGAATCGATTTAATCCAAGCATGTATTGCAGAATGCAGATGCGACGCATTACCGCAGTAAGTTCGGCTCGATTGCATTGGTGTTAAGAAACATTTTTTTTCCCAGAAGAAACTTGCTAAGAAACTCTCAAGGCTAAACTCCGGGATACCTAAATAATCTTTGCCAGCCTTCCCTGCCGCCTAAAAATTACCTTGTTATCTAATCGTATTAAGTATCATATTAAATAAAATATATTCAATTTCAAAGATTCTCTGTAAATTACACAGCCAGAGCGGGATCGTCATTGGCCCAAATCAACGTCGCTAAGCTACCTCTTTTTCTGAAACATCGCTTTTTCCAAAAAAAAAACCGCTAGTCAGCTTTTAATGAATCGATTCAACTTGAAAGAATCTTGGTTGATACCTTCTGCCTACAACCAAAATCCCTGATTTCTCAAGGATCTCTGCTAGCCTGCCCTGCCCTCTAAATTTCATCTTGTTCTCGTATAGTATGAAAAAAATATAAAATATAATCAATTTCAAAAGTTCACTGCAAATTATCCAATTAAATAGCAGACGTAATTGGCCCAAATAATCGCCGCTAAGGTACTCTTTTTTCTGAAACATTGATTTTCACAAAATCTCTGCTAGCTTCCTGCTAGTCTTCTGTTAGCGATTCGATTAAATTTTAAAGGATCTTTGCTGGCATGCCTTCTCCCACAGCCAAAATCGCTGATTCCTAGAGGATCGCCGCTAGCCTGCCCTGCCACTCGGCGGCCGATCCAATCGCCAAGGAACACATGGCAAGTTTGCCGCGCGAATTGCCCCAAACCATCTTCACACAATCACCCTAACTTCCAAAAACGCATATTTCCCAAAAAAAAAACTGGAATTCATGAAGTTCCGGAATTCCCTCTGGTTTTCGTATCTTATTAAAAATTATTATATTAAACCAATTCAGTTTCAAGGGTTTGCTGCAAATTAAGCACAGCCTACAATTATGAAAATCAGCGCGGCCTGATTTCCCGGGTTTTAAGCAACATTTTTTTTGATTTAATGATGGGCTTTAATGCCGGCATGATGTATTTTGGCCTTATGGATTCGGTATGTTGAGCTTTCGGTTTTTGAAATTTGGTGTTCGGTAATACTGCTTTTTTGAAATTTCGGCATTTTGAAAATCGATGTTGTAAAATGTCAATATTTTGGGATTTCGGCATTTTGCAATTCGACGTTCCGCATTTCGATTTTTAGGGTTTCGATACTTTGGGGATTCCGATTTTTAATTCGGTAGTCTGGAATTCCGATATTTTCGAATTTCGGCATTTTGGAAATTAGTTTTCTAGAATTTCGATATTTTTAGATTTGGCATTTTGAATTCGGTGTTCTGCAATTTCGCTACTTTTTACCTTTCGGGGTATGCTAGGCAATCGATTGAATGTCAAGGTATCACACCATCACATCAGATCTAAATATTAGCCCAAATGGTCTTTGCTGGATTGCCCTAATTTCCAAAACATAATTTTTCGACCAAGAATTCCGCTGGCCTGCTTCTTCAAAATCGTCACTTCCGTCCTAATACACAATCATATTCTCATAGCCTCGCTCCAATTACGGAAATCTGCACGACCTCTTTACCTTGTTTTTTACGAGACTTTTTTTTAGATTACGGTCTTTCGGAAATGCCGAACTGATCGATTTCGATTTCCGTGAATCCCTATATTTTTTGAATCTCGCTATTTTGAACTCCGGGGTTCTAGAATGCCTATATTTTTTTTTGAATTAGGCATTTTGAACTACGGGGTTCTAGAATTTCGAAATTTTGGAATCTCGGCATTTTGGAAATTGGTTTTCTAGAATTTAGATATTTTGCGTTTGCGGCATTTTGAATTCGGTGTTCTAGAATTTCGAAATTTTGCGATTTCGTGGACATGCTAGGCATTCAATTCTAGTCCAAAGAAAATCGAAAATCAGCGCGCACTATTGGCCCAAATGCTTTTCGCTAGATTGCCCTCAATAACAAAACACATTTTTCCCTAAAAAATCTCTGCTAACCTGCTTTTCTGGGCTCCCAAAAGCTCGTACTCCCCCAAAAGTCTCTGCTAGCTGGCCTTAATACTATTAAGCGCAAGCTAGCAAAGGTAATTTTCAATTTTTTACCGAATTTTAAATTTTGTTTAATTTATAGAAATTAAAATGTAATTTTTTCCAGTAATGTACCCATTCAACCGACTGTCTACCGTAAACGCCGGAGACGAACGAGTTTTGGTACAGCAGCGGAGAAGCCTCGTCCCCAAGAGCTTCATGGCCAACATCCTCGAGGTCGGTGGATACGGTAGCTCAATTGTCATTGGATTTTCATTTTTTTCGATTAATGATTCGCAGTTTTTTGGGTTTCTAAAGAGCGTTCAGAGGTAAAAACAGATTGTTTTTATTAGTTGAAAATTAAAATTTTCGGTAAAAAATTGCAATTAAATTAAAATGTCCTTTTTTCGCGTGTTTTGTCGAAAATTATAAAGAGTCCTGCTCCCATTAAAAGGTTACCTTAATACTTTTAAGGGCAACCCAGCAGCGATTATTTTGAATTTTGTATAATTTATATTTTTTGAATGAAATTTAAAAATTTATGATGTTTCATAGATTTTTGGGTTCCGCGCCCATTTCAAATCTTCAATCGTCCCTTTGATGTATCAAGCTATAAGTCGAATTTCCTTGTTTCGGAGATCACTGGTTACTGTTGAAATTAATATTAATGTTTTTTCTAGCATTTTTAGTGCTTTTGATTGCTAAAAAGTTATAAAAAACCGTTTCTGTTCATTTTAATTTTTATTCGTTTTTCATAGTTGATTCGCTTTTCAACACAAAAGTAAAAAAATTTCGAAAATTTGATACTTTTTAGATTGTTTTTTATCTAAAAACTATATAAAATGCTATAAAAATGGTTTATATTTTGTGATAGGGAAAAATTTCGTTCCCCCCAAAATCCCCCCGCTAACAGCCCAGAACCAAAATCAGGTATTTCAGCGCGGCTCGCATCTCGCTTCCTTTAAGATGGTGTAATCGGATGTTACGGGGTTTTGAGGGATCTGGCGCTACGATAAGATTCAATGCCACGACCTGTTCTTGCGAATTCTTTGGGAAAATACAAAAATTATTTCAGTGGCATGCTTCCTTTAAAACGTTGAAATTGGATGTTTCATAACTTACTAGTTACCGCGCTCCTTTTTAAAGCCTGATTTAATTTGGCTGATATATGGTTCTAGTTTTCTTAGGATTTTCCGGAATTCCTAGACGGGGTCACGCTTCCTTTAAGATTAAGTAATCGGATGTTTCGCAGTTTTTGGGGTAATTGGCTCTGGCCGAAAGATTCAATCCGGTCGAATTTCGTTTCGTTTTCGATTTTCGAAATAGTGTTTTTTCGAAATGGTGACTTTCGAAATGGTGTTTTTCGAAATTGCGATTTTTCGAAATCGTGATTTTCGAAATCGTGACCGCCAACCTTTCTTAGAATTTGCAGGATTTCCTAAACGGTGTCACGCTTCCTTTAAGATCACGTAATCGTTTCGCAGTTTTTGGGGTAATTGACTCTGGCCGAAAGATTCAAGCCGGTGGACAAAGTTTTGGGTTTCGTGTTTCCTTTAAAATGATGAAATTGGATGTTTCATAACTTATTCGTTACCGCTCTCCTTTATCAAGAGCCAGTTGGATGTGGATATCGTTTTGATTTTCAAGGAATCGCATTTTTGCGAAAAAGAAGTTTCATAAAAGGGCCCTTTTCGTCTCAGTGTGAAAAACGTAGTATTCGGCAATTCGTGTTGTCCTACTATATATAAAAAAATAGTGTCTGTGTGTGTGTGTGTGCCACTTTGCATCCACTTCCGTCTGTCTGTC
The DNA here is from genome assembly GCA_958295435.1 of Mesorhabditis spiculigera. Taxonomy (NCBI): domain Eukaryota; kingdom Metazoa; phylum Nematoda; class Chromadorea; order Rhabditida; family Rhabditidae; genus Mesorhabditis; species Mesorhabditis spiculigera. The sequence continues at coordinate 18,895 of CATQJA010001445.1, forward strand.
CGGAGGATATCTCAAGAAGGGACGGGTATTAGGCTACGTTTTATACGTCATTAGGTGCGTAATGGTCTGGGGATGACTGCACACATATCAGATTTTTAAAAATTAGCCATTTTCGCTATTAAATTTAGGGTTTTGTAAAAACCTCTTTGTTAGGAATAATTAGCATTGACCGGAAGTGGGACGTCGCCTATATAAAGAGGCAGAAAGGGTTGTTTTTCATTTTTTTTTGTCTTCAGAATGGAGGACAATTATGCAAAGGGCAGAATAGTATGGGTTCCGAGACGAGGCCAGGGTTGAAAAGTCGCGAAGCGGCTTTTCAACCCTGGTTCCATTTAAAAAAAAATACTTTTTACTTTTCTAAGCGCAAAATAAATCATCAAATTAAATAAAAAACCACAAAAATTCAGGCGACTGAATGGACGTTTCGAAATTTTTGAAATTTAGCTTAAAAAACGTGTTTCGCAACATTATACCGTATAGGATGTCTACTTCCACACAATGCGGGATCGGAAAATTCCTCACCAAAATATGCCAGCATAAAAAAAATAGGATGTTTCGTTTAATGCCATTCTCAAACGATGATTTTTGAGTACGATAGAACGCGGAGCTGACGCGAATGAATTCGCCTTATCAAAATTCTATACCTCTTGTCATGAAAATTAAATAAACACTATTTTTGCATCGGGGTTTAAGTATTAAAATAAAATGCTAAAAATTGCTAAAGTTGCAAAAATTCGCAAAAAATCCTCAGAAGATCCGTTGATGAGAAGTGTACATTTTTATCTACCCGAAAGATTCTTAAAAAGGGAATTAAAATTTTTATGTCCCATCAAATTGCATTGCCGAAATGAAACAAGTTTTTCTCATTAGGACGCTGGACCATGAGGCTACCGTATTTAGATTCCTATCTATTTCTTAGTAACTTTTCGTAAAATAAAAGAAATTAAATACTAATTTATACATCTTCAAAAAAATTTAATTCTCTTTGCGATCTAGCGTAAAAATTTAATTCTTTTTAAAGTGTAAAAACCATCCAAAAAAAAATTAAAAACAAACTGAAATTGTCGTAAAAAATTGACGATTTTTGGTCGAAAGATCCATATATTTTCTTCTTTAATAAAAAGTAATAAACTCTGGAAATAGGAGGTCTCAAAGAAAAATAATTAAATTCATATGTTACATGTAACTGCAATGTCGTATCAAAAACTATCTTCTCAATAAAGTCGCGATATAGAATCTGAAGCTCAGGAAATCAGAGATTCCGCTGTTTCTGTGTACATTTCCGTAGTGGCGTAGCCAGGGGGAATTATGCGTTCCCAAACGCCCTCTGCAAATAAATTGCTGAAAAACGCGGGAGAGCAGAAAAAGCGACGCTTTTTGATGATCACGAAAAGTCAGAGAAGCGCACTTTTTGCATTTTCTACCATTTTTTTGACCTTCCGATGGAGGTAAAATTATTTGGATTTAAGTTAACAACAAATCTAATGACGAATTTCTCTCTCTCACTCACTCACTCTCTCTCACTCTCTCTCAGTCTCTCTCGCTCTCTCCTTATCTCTCTCACTCACTTTCTCTCACTCTCCTTATCTCTCTCTCACTCTCTCCCTCCCTCGCACTGATTCTCTCTGTCTCTCTCTATCTCTCTCTATGTCTCGCTTTCTCTTGTATATTGAGATATTCCAAACGGAGGTACACATGGAATCGGAAACGCATTATGACACCAGAAGTACTCGGAGCCACTGTTGTTTATGAAACATTAATTTTTATAAAATTCAATAGAAAAGCTGAATTGCTCGCCCTAATAAAGGCAGTAAAACAACATGCAAACGTAAATTATTTTTTACACCGGCAAGGCATGTTTTACTACGGTTTCAAAATTTCGTTTACTGAGTACTTTTTACGTAACATCATTTTCCCCCAAAAATTTTGTTAAAAATGTTGTGGTTTTACGAAAGGCTTTTGGTTTTGATAGCGCTATTTCAAAATTTGGCAAAATGATCAATAAAATAAGCTATTAATAAAAGCAATAATACGAGCATTTTAAATCAATAAATAAGGGCGAAATCCAAGAAATTTGGCAACTTGGGAGTACAGACTGCGACGCAAAAATATCTCCGGATTACCAATATTTGCGAAACACACATAAAGCAAATCTTTTCCATTGTTCAGATGTCCCTGATGACGAACGGGTGGCGAGACGAGGTGCTGCCGAAGGAGGAGGAGCCCTTTTTGGATCATCATCCCGAGGGGTATGCTATTAAAATTAAGGCAGGCTGGCAGAGAACATTGAGGGTTGGTTGGACTTTGTGAATTAGAACAAACATAATTTGTGGCGTTACTACAACTACAATAATTCCGTAGAACAGCCTGTTCTTTGATATTAGGCGAAACGTGATTCTAGACAAAATGGGAATGAATCGATCGCCACATTTGCAATTTGAAGTTTTTATGTTGTGTATTCCGAAGAAGATGAAGAAATGGACTCTACAGTGATTAAAATTCCAAAATTTGTCAGGTTATTGACATTTCTTGAAACAAACAGATTCATTGACATATAACGAACGACGAACTCAATAAACCACAAAAAATTTGCCAGTATCGATAATGTTTTGAAACACTTTTGGCGAAAACATTTTTAGAACCCCACCCCTGTGTACCAATTGTTTGAATCTCTTCAAGGAATTAATGTTTGTTTTCATATATCTAATTAAAAAAAAAGGAAAAGAAAAAATTGAAGAAAGAAGTAGATCGCGCATCATCTGCCAATGACCAATTATCATAAATGATGACCAGGAATTAATTTTTCAACAATTTTTGGAGCTTTGAAAATTTTTGAAACATTTTTGGAAAAATTTTAAGTGCAAAGAACATTCTTAATGTTTTATAACATATCAAAATTCCTTTAATTCCGAACGATCTAAAACAATTAAATCAATTTCAGATCGCCGGTCCGGCAGGGCCCGACAATGCTCCCCTTCCGGAATGTCCGCTGTTTCAGGTAGGGATTTTGCGAAATCGTTATCCACGCGAAAGCGACTGCCAACCAGGACATGCAAAAATTAAGAAAGTACAAATTTCATTAAAACACATTTTTTTGCAGCCGTACAATCTCGCCGGTGCTGCAATTCTTGAGGGCAATCGCCTTCTTTCCCGGGTTATTTCAGCAGAGTAACAGACGGAGGAAGCATTGTCAGGATAGGATGGTACGTTCTCCCTCTCTCCCTCTCTCTCTCTCTCTCCTCTCTCTCTCTCTCTTCTCTCTCTCTCTCGCTCTCACCCTCTGTCTCTCTCACCCTCTATCTCTCTCTCTCTCTCGCTCACTCTCTGCATTCGTCGCCGGATGTCATTAAGGAGCCTTGAACGCCCAAGAAAGCACCTAAAAATGAACTTTAATTGTTATAACCTATAAAAATCGGAAAGATAGAAAAAGCTGTATTTAAATGCCAATACAGAACGGAGTTCTTTGACATTATCGGGGGGGGGGAGTAACGCGCCGTGCCCTTCTATATTCGCTCTCATTACTTTCCTCAAAGCATCAATGCTAGCCTGCCCTAGTCTATCATTTTGAAATCTACGGCGTTGGTGCAATACACATTATCGTAGACGCATGTTTTTTGCCTGCATTAGAGCTCGAAACATAAAAATTCAGGGTTCAGATCCGCCTGTGACTTGGGATTTCAAGTTGCAACCCAGCCTATTTGGTCCAGAATTTTGCGCTGATTCCGAATATGGTTAACAAATTTGCCGAATCGCTATTTTCCGCAATTTATGAACGAACAGAGGCCGAGAAAAGGCAAAAATCAGCCGGTTTCTATGGCTCTGCCATTAAAGGGGCCCTGAAATCTGGTCCCCCCAACGTTGATTCCTCGCAAATAGCCAGATGCCACCGCAACGCGACCGCACCCCATCTTCCTTTGCCAGTTTTTGGACGTGAAACGCTAGTATTTCTAAATTCTGACGCTATTTCTGGATTCCTTACCGAATTTCGATCATTTTAGACTTTTTAATTACGAAAATTGATCAGAAAATCACCGAGATCGGGAGATCGGGTGCGTTACAACGCATTACGACATGTAATCGCCGAGAACTCAAAAAGTTTCGCCCGGAAAAATTTCGGTTTTACCAAATATTTTACGTTTTTTCGCAACGAAATTAATGTTGTGATACTTTTCTGTGGTGACCGTCTCGTTTTCTGAATAGTAGGTGCAGTCCGCGCACGACCTCCGAGCCCGCTTAAAATCGTCCATAACTTTCGCAAAATCGCGATTCGGAAAATTTTATGGACAGATTCGGAACGAGCGCAAAATTCTGCACAATATCGGCTGGGTCACAAATTAAATCCGGGGAGAAACAGGCCGGGGTACAAGCAAACTATCAACGAAGGATTAAGGAACCCATTTTCATTTTCCTCCACACTTTTCTTTGAAACACATAAGATTCCGGTTGATTTTTTGTTGTAGTTTGTAGTGATTTAATTTACTCCACTTATTTGTTATTTATGTATCTAATCCGTTTTAGAAGTACTTTGCCCTGTACACGTTCGCCGCGCTCATCATCCTGCTCAACTGCTGGCTGTTCAAGATGAACGTCTGGCTGATGCTGTTTTATCAGGTAGAAATTTTTGAAAATTTAATGAATGTTTTTGTCGTTTAACTGAAGCCGAGAATGACCCGAAAACAGCAATTAAAAGATCAGAACATCATCATTAACTTTCATAAAAAATTATGGATATACAATTTTTCCGAAACTTATTTTTTTTTGATGATCCTAAACTTCATAAAACCATATGATCTCAGTTTTTGTTTGAAAATTTACAATATTTTTGGTTAAAATCAAAACCTTTTTAGCTCAAATTTTCCAATATTTTTAATCGATTTATTTCGCAATCGCGTTACCCCACTACATTAAGAATCTCGAAAAGTTCCGATATTCATATTTTTATGAAACCTATTATTTTTAGCAAGTGAATTTAGCTAGATTTCCCCCGTTTTAGCAACAATTCGGTCTGATGCACACGTGCACCGTCTCGTCGATCGTATCCGGGATCAAGCCTTTCGTTAATGCGGTGGTGATCGCGCTGTTCATCATGCATATAAGCGCCCATTATCGACTAGTGAATACGGTGGATACGGTAGGTGTTTTATCTTTATTTGTTCTCTTTTGTCTGTATCCCTCTCTCTGTCTCGCGCGCTTTTTCTCTCTCGCTCTCTCACATCGGAACGATTGCCGCATTATAGAAAAACACTCCCATATAACTATCCAAAATTCCGAAACATCCGGGCTTGCATTTTGCGCAAAAATTCCGTTGTGAAACAGTTCTCCCAAAATGATCTCTGCTAGCCTGCCCCCTCCCCCTCTCTCTCATCCCAAATGATCTCTGCTAGCCTGCCCCCTCCCCCTCTCTCTCATCCCAAATGATCTCTGCTAGCCTGCCCCCTCCCCCTCTCTCTCATCCCAAATGATCTCTGCTAGCCTGCCCCCTCCCCCTCTCTCTCATCCCAAATGATCTCTGCTAGCCTGCCCCCCCCCCTCTCTCTCCTCCCAAATGATCTCTGCTAGCCTGCCCCCCCCCCTCTCTCTCTCATCCCAAATGATCTCTGCTAGCCTGCCCCTCCCCCTCTATCTCTCATCCCAAATGATCTCTGCTAGCCTGCCCCTCCCCCTCTCTATCTCTCATCCCAAATGATCTCTGCTAGCCTGCCCCCTCCCCTCTCTATCTCTCATCCCAAATGATCTCTGCTAGCCTGCCCCCTCCCCCTCTCTATCTCTCATCCCAAATGATCTCTGCTAGCCTGCCCCCCCCCCCTCTCTCTCATCCCAAATGATCTCTGCTAGCCTGCCCCCCCCCCTCCCTCTCTCATCCCAAATGATCTCTGCTAGCCTGCCCCTCCCCCCTCTCTCATCCCAAATGATCTCTGCTAGCCTGCCCCCTCCCCTCTCTCTCATCCCAAATGATCTCTGCTAGCCTGCCCCCTCCCCCTCTCTCTCATCCCAAATGATCTCTGCTAGCCTGCCCCTCCCCCTCTCTCTCATCCCAAATGATCTCTGCTAGCCTGCCCCCTCCCCCTCTCTATCTCTCATCCCAAATGATCTCTGCTAGCCTGCCCCCTCCCCCTCTCTATCTCTCATCCCAAATGATCTCTGCTAGCCTGCCCCCTCCCCTCTCTCTCTCATCCCAAATGATCTCTGCTAGCCTGCCCCCCCCCCCTCTCTCTCATCCCAAATGATCTCTGCTAGCCTGCCCCCTCCCCCTCTCTATCTCTCATCCCAAATGATCTCTGCTAGCCTGCCCCCTCCCCTCTCTCTCATCCCAAATGATCTCTGCTAGCCTGCCCCCTCCCCCTCTCTCTCATCCCAAATGATCTCTGCTAGCCTGCCCGACGTCTCTCAAATTTTCAGGTGGATCTGTGCTTCCGTGCAGCCTTCCACACGACTCCCCCAATCCGTCTCTACTCCCTCATCTTTTTCTTCGTCTCGTTCGCCTTCTTCCTCGGCACGTTCGCCCTGTTCTGCGTCGAGTTCATCTCTTTTGGCAGCAGGTTTGTAAAAGCAAAAATCTTCGCTAAATCATCATTCATTTATCTGCCTTTGTACACACAGATGACTAAAAGCACGCATTTTTCGGGATAACCAATTTTTTTTTGAAAGATTTCTTCTGATAGGAGGTGTTTATTAAAACAAGATATATCTGGCGCTTGTTAACAAATTTGCTTGCTAAAATTCCAGTATCCCAGCCGAATTCAAAAAATAATTAAGCCCCAAACCTGTTCCCGGATTAACTAATTTTTTCGAAACATTTTTTTGCTAATAAGGGGACTATTAATTCCGGCTATAATCGACACTTTTTAGGAAATTTAGACACGCAGAATGTATTGTTTCACCCTTTGCGCAAGAAGAATTAATGGCTAAACATTTTCGGGCTATACCTAATTTTTCGAAACATTTTTTCTTAATATGGGGATTCTTAAATCCGGGCAGAAATCACAATTTTTAGCAGATTTGCATCGCAAAATGTATTTTTACCAAATTTAATCGAGGAATTAAACCTGGAATAATTCTCGGTAGGACCAATAATTTGAAAAACATGGTTTACGCGGTGGAGATGAAGAATTTAAGCTAGGGCATCGGCCGCCAAAAACCAATTTTGAAACTCATTTTTTTTTTTGCAAAATGGGTCGGGATTTTCAAGGAATCTACAATTTTCCGTAGCATTTAGGAGCTCAAATTATAGCTTAAATTATTTTTGTTAATTTAAACCTTTTTGTCGGCAGTATTTTCCGGTTTGAAATTATTCCACAAGTTCTGGCAAAAGCTATTGAAAACGGAATATTTTTTGTCTCATCCAATTGCCCTGAAAGATACTTTTTTGCAGCTGTCGGTCAAATAATCTTTCATTTTTTATGATTTTATATGCTATCAAACAATTTTATCGAAATATAGAAAATCGGTGCGATTTAGGAAATTTTATTTTTTATCGTTTTACTAAGCCTCTAAATGTCTTTAAAATTTCCAGAGCCTCTAAATTTGATAGGCAACTGAATAACTGGTGTTCATTGCAGTAATCAAAAATCGCGAGTTACCAAATATTGGTGAAACACCTGAAAAATCTCGCCAATTATGGTTGTTACATAGCATTTATATATAAGTGATTTCCTTATTATTATAGCAATGCTACTACTAATCTTTTTATTTTTTAGAATTACTACAATTTTGAGCGCTAAAAAGAGTAGATTTGCATTGGTTTCCTCAAAAAAATTTAAACCGTCAGGGATGTGAACAGTAGAACCTGAAAAACCATTTTTATCACATAAAATTACGAAACATTCTTCTGCCAAAAATTTGGAGACATATAACTGATGATCTAATTTAAATGTCTAATTAAGATTTATTATAAATATTATATTTTAATTGCATTAAATAATGGTCTCAGAATTTAACGGTTACCCCCCGTTTCAGAAACCAGCGTGGCGAGTACGTTTTTGGGTAAGCATGACGAGGTTGAGCAAGTGAAAAATCAGTGCAAGTGCTCGTCCTTAGCTAGGCTAGTCTGGCCTAGTGTTTATGATCTTTTAAAGGAACTGGCAAGGCATGGCTGTGGATTTTTCTATGGATTTCCTTTCATTTCTCCGCCTCATGCTGCGCGAAAAATCGAAAAATCCATAGTCTTGTCTTGCCAAGCCCTTTAAAACCGTAAAAACCATGAAAATCGTGTCGAAATACCTCCCTGCTACACGTTGCCTGTCCCTTTAAGTGATGGCCGATAGCGTGTCTGTCCGTGGTCCCGGTGCCATGCTTATCATTTCATTGATTATTGTTTAGTTTTTGTGTTTGGTGCTAGAAAATATGCTAAAAAATAGAAGAAAATTGTAAAAATTTGTAAAAATTGTAAAAATTGTAAATAAAATCCGATTTTTACGATTTAGCTATCTATCGAAAGCCCTCGAGAGGCGAGAAAACAAGCGGATTTTGTATCCCGGATTTAATCGCATCCCATCGATATTTAAGGTTTTTCCTCAAAAACTGGTAATTTTCAACAGCAATTTCGCAATTAGCATGCAGATCTTGCATAAATAGCGGTTTTCAGCTTTTTGGGCGCAAAATTAGCGCTTAAAAATACATAATAATGAAAATGAACTCTCCTTATTTTCTCGTCGTTTCGAGAGCTTTCGATAGATACCTAAATCGTAAAAATCGGACTCGACTGCGGACCGCTGGGTAGGGTTTTTTTTGGTACACCCTGTAGTATGTGCCGCGGAAACGTTGCTGTGTTTCGTATGCTAAAGAAATGAAAAACGTAAAAATGAAAGTTTCAAAAATTCCTAAAACCACGAAATTATTTTTTTAAACTAATAAACCATTGCTCTGGCTCTATTCTCAATTTCAATCACACAATAAATCTCCTGTCAATCAATAAATTTGAAACTAAATCGGTAATTCTGATTAAGAAATGCTAAATGACGGCTTGCAACCCTTTTTTTATTTTTCAGGTTCTTTCGCATCATCGGGGCAACCAACTTTTTTCTAAGAATCCAATTTTTAAAAATAAATAGAGGAAGTGTTTAAAAAATGTTTTTTATTATTCATAAACGTAATAACGTGCCAAATTTGTTTAAAAAAATTTAGATTTTTCAACCAAAAATCACCGCTTTCGACCAAAATTTCAGCTAACAAAATTTTTCTAAGTTTATTTTTACTGTTTTGCGTTTCAAATATAACTAAATTTTTTTAAAATGATTATTAAAACGCTTAATATTAAGTTACTAGACTTTCCAGGTCGTATAGGAAAAAAGCGCTCCCACGTAACGCCGATACCGCGAAAGAACCATGTTTCAAAAATGTTCGATATCGCAAAAACTTCCAATCAATCAATGCAGGAAAAATCCAAAATCACAAAGCAAATCCTTAAAGCATTTCTTAAACGTTTGAATTTTTTTTAAACTTGAATTTTTCAAAAGTTCCGATTTTGTGTGGATTTTCAAATGTTTCAAAAGCCACACAAAATCGAGAAAGTTCTTCTCGATTATTCAACGAATGGAGAAGGTCGAATTTCACGCTGCTTTCTCGGCTAGAAAAATCGTGGGCCGACGTCACTGTGCCTTTAAAAATATTCTATTTCAATTGAAAAAATCAGAAATGATGCTTGAAAATTAAATTTCAGCCTCGGGACGGCAGCCGATGCGTCATTCCTGATCGTGCCGATGCTATCGCTATGGAACATCGTCCCCCTATTGTATTACGACATGTATAACCGGATCGTACGGTGGGGGAAAGGTTTCAGAATGTTCAAAACTAATTAATCAAATGAAACAAAATTAGTAACATTAGAGGCTTTGAAAAATCAAGGCTAATTTAACTATTTAACTTGATTGAGGAAACTGAGATGGTAATTAACCAATTAGCAAAACCCGAAAATAGTGAAATTTTATAAAACACTTTTTTTCATAAATTTCATAGTTTTATCGTATGGTAAGGAAACATGGGATATTACCTTATACAAAGCAATGAAAAAATTTTACCAATATACTAAGGAATTCGCAAAACCCGAAAATAGCGAAGTTTTATAAAACATACTTTTTTGAAAAATTTCGTAATTTGTCGTACGGTAAAGA
>CATQJA010001446.1:0-16575 GCA_958295435.1 Mesorhabditis spiculigera
AATGATAAGGGGACCCTTATCATTTTGAAAATTTTGAAAAAGGGCGGTAAACGTCAGATGTTTTTGAACCGCCGCCCCCCGAAACCTTGCCGCCCCCGAAATTTTGGGTCAGCTACGGCCCTGCCAGCCAGGGTATCGAAAGATCGCGGACGCCTATAGCTTATTTTAAAGTCGTCGAATTATCAAATTTCTTTATCTCTGTCTCTCTAGTACTCTCTCGCCCTTTCTATCTCCCTGGTTCTAGCTTTCTCACGCCAGCCCCGACCAAATCCAGACATTTTGTCAGAATACTTTGACGACTTTTGACGACGTATGGACGTAGTTTTCCCCTTCTAAACATTTGGTTTATTGCAGCTGCTCAGATCACCAGTTATACGTAATTTAGGTAATTCAGATGGCTTGGAGGCTGGATCAGCCGCCGCTGGATTTTGGAGCCTTCCATTTTCGTTTCAAGCAATTGCCACCAAAAGTTGATCAACTACTCCGACGTCTTAACCCAGTACCGCGCTTCTCTCGGACCTTTCGACAGCTATGGGAAAGGATGGAGCAGTTAGTGATTCTGAGTCGCGGTCGAGACCGGGATGGTCATGAGCTCAATCATGACGCGGATCTGAATTTGGTTCGAAGCACCCAACTCCCAAATAACACAAACTTGCGACCCCATATCCCAATTCCTGCAGGCCGCGGGCGTCAGATGACAGGCCGGAAATACAGTACGTGATTTTTTCTAGACCCCCAGAATCACGCCGGAAATGGTTCGATTTGCGAATGCCCGCGTGGAATACATTGTGTGCAAGACGCACGACGTCGATTCGATGAGTGCCTAAGATGCCCCGAATTTGAATGACGATGAAATTGCCGGAAGATAAGATAGAGCACCCAAATCAACAGGATTACCGTCGATTGGAAATCCGGCAATAGAAACGTTTTGGAGAGTGCCATTCGCTTCCAAGGCAGGGTCATGCAAAGAATTCTCCACTCGAAAAGCCGACCTGTCGACTTCCGTGGCTGATAACAAAATCCCAGCAGTTGTTCGTGCAGCATTATGATCAAGGGTCGAAGGATGGGAGGAAACGCAAGTATAGGCGTCATCCGTTTCTGGTTTTCTTGTCAACTTTTATCCGCACACTTACCCTCCTTCCTCAATTTGATTTCGGCGTTTTTGATTGGATCAATTTGGCACTATTTTATGGTTGAGCTCGAAGCCTTAATAAAGACAAAATCTCATTGCACAAACAAGATAAAATACACCACATACCGTCAGGCTTTTGAACCATGGATACCGTCACACCGGTCCTGGTCGGCGGCAATTCGACCTGCTCCAGCGATTACTCTCTCTCTCTCTCTCTCTCTCTCTCTCTCTCTCTCTCTCTCTCTCTCTCTCCCTCTCTCTCTCTTTCTCTCTCTCTCTCACCTTTCTAATCTCTTCTCTTTCTCTCTCTATCTCGCTCTCTCTCTCTCTCTCTCTCTCTCTCTTATTGGGGGGCGATTCTCTCTCAGTATTTTTTTTGTTTCCCGGTAATTCGTTTACAAATTTTATCGATTGTTCCGACATTATTCTGGGACAAGGATACGAAACACGGAATTCCATTTAAAAACCGCACTGTTGTATACCGTACATTTTTCAACATTCCACACCGTAACCCGGCGTGGCCCACGGGCGTTCGGTCCGCTCTCTCTCTCTCAGCGCCCTTGCTCTCTCTGTCCCATCTCTCTCCCTTTCTTTCTCTCCTCGCGCTTTTTCACCTCTCTTTTCCTACGACACCGGGGTCCCGCGTTCTCTGCGTCTGGCCGGCAGATACACAGGGGAAACGATTACGGCAGGTGGCCGAATCGCGGGGAGATGATTTAGTTTCGAGACACCGTAATCCACTCAAAAGTTTTTTTGTTAGTTGTAGTTTTTGTAATCAAGTTTTTTCGATCGAATCTTTTCAGTATCCGTTGCGGTATTACGATAACTCTTCCATGTCCGTGCTCTGCTCTTTCAATGGTTTAATTTTTTAGTTTTGAAGTTCAAACATTAATTTTAACTTTTCGGGTATCCGCATCGATGGATTATCTCGACCTGCCAATGGCGTTCCACTATGTCTTGTCCATTTTATCAACAACTCCGACGTGTTCACCCAGTTTCGCTACTCTCGAACCTGTCGTCCGATATGAAGATATTTAACAATCGCTGGATTATCAGGCCGGATTTGCTGTGATCAACACGGAGAGGTGGACCCGGCCAGCAAACGACAGCTCTTTGGTAATTTTGCGACCCGCTCAATGGAACAACGGAGACGTCGTTGAGGACAACCAATCGGACATCACTCTCTATACCGGAAAACTCCAAATCTTCCGAACGGACCCTCTCTTTTTCAATCGGTCGATCAGATCGAGACGAACGGCGGAAAATACAAAGTTGACTACAAAGGTGCAAAGCTTACGCCCGAATTGATTCGGTTGTAATACCAAAGCGCAGCACGTTGTGTGCAATCAAGATGACCAGAATCTTTGATTGCCTTCAGATATCCCAATTTCGAATGGACTTTGGAAAACATTTCGGACGAAAAACTGAAATGGCTGATCTGCAAATTGAGGACCAGTGGGAGGCGGGCAAGAGGAATATTATCACGCTTAGGACCATCCGCTTCAAAGCGATCCTATAAACGTTTCGTGGCGTTGGCAGGCGCATTGCCGATGACGGACCCAGTCGAACAACCCGACCGTGGCTGTTCTTTGATCGTTACTATGATTGTCCCCAGCTTTGGAGGGGACGTAGGTGTGAAAATGATCCATTTTAATCCTTATTTAATTGCCCAACTTTCGGCTTTGCCATGTTCCTCAGCTCCAAAGCCTGTTGTATTCGTCTTTACTTCCCTCCAGGCGATTTTATTTCAATAAAGCAAAAATACCATAAAATTGTGAAATTAAAAAACACTGGCAAACTTTTAACGCTAATTTTAAGTGGTGACTCTCATTTTTCTCCTTTTTAAAAAATATTTTCATTATTTATTCCGAAGTAGTTTCAGACGCCGATTCCGAAAACCAGAATCTGGTTTGCGCGCCCCCGCGAAAATTGAATCGAAAACGAAATCGAAAATCGCTGTCGTGTAGCGTGGCTTTATGCTAATTGAATCCTTACGACCAGCTGATGAACCAGATTCTAACCTGACCAAATCGAACCTTCGTCCAATGATGCAATGTGCCAAACGCTTGCCATGTGAATTCCCCCGGGATGACTCGGTTTGATTTGAGTATTTATTGGGGCCCTACAGAATCATATACAGAAAAAAATGATAAGGGGGACCCTTATCATTTTTGAAAATTTTTGAAAAAGGGCGGTAAACGTCAGATGTTTTTGAACCGCCCCCCCGAAACCTTGCCCCCCCCGAAATTTTGGGTCAGCTACGGCCCTGCCAGCCAGGGTATCGAAAGATCGCGGACGCCTATAGCTTATTTTAAAGTCGTCGAATTATCAAATTTCTTTATCTCTGTCTCTCTAGTACTCTCTCGCCCTTTCTATCTCCCTGGTTCTAGCTTTCTCACGCCAACCCCCGACCAAATCCAGACATTTGTCAGAATACTTTGACGACTTTTGACGACGTATGGACGTAGTTTTTCGCTTCTAAACATTTGGTTTATTGCAGCTGCTCAAGATCACCAGTTATACGTGAATTTAGGTAATTCGAATGGCTTGGAGGCTGGATCAGCCGCCGCTGGATTTTTGGAGCCTTCCATTTTCGTTCCAAGCTCGTCTCCTGAAGTTGATCAACTACTCCGACGTCTTCACCCAGTACCGCTTCTCTCGGACCTTTCGACAGCTATGGGAAAGGATGGAGCAGTTAGTGATTCTGAGTCGCGGTCGAGACCGGGATGGTCATGAGCTCAATCATGACGCGGATCTGAATTTGGTTCGAAGCACGAAACTCCCAAATAACACAAACTTGCCAGAAGCCATATCCCAATTCCTGCAGGCCGCGAGGCGTCAGATGACGGGCCGGAAATACGAGTACGTGATTTTCAAGACCCCCAGAATCACGCCGGAAATGGTTCGATTTGCGAATGCCCGCGTGGAATACATTGTGTGCAAGACGCACGACGTCGATTCGATGAGTGCCCTAAGATGCCCCGAATTTGAAATGACGCTTGATGAAGTACCGGAAGATAAGATAGAGCACCCAATCAGCAGGATTACCGTCGATTGGAAATCCGGCAATAGAAACGTTTTGGAGAGTGCCATTCGCTTCAAGGCAGGGTCATGCAAAGAATTCTACACTCGAAGCCGACCTGTCGACTTCGTGGCTGGTAGCGAAATCCAGCAGTTGTTCGTGCAGCATTATGATCAAGGGTCGAAGGATGGGAGGAAACGCAAGTATGGGCGTCATCCGTTTCAGTTTTTCTTGTCAACTTTTATCCGCACATACCCTCCTTCCTCAATTTGATTTCGGCGTTTTTGAATGGAATCAATTTGGCACCTATTTTTATGGTTTGACTCGACCTTAATAAAACAAAATCTCGTTGCACAAACAAGATAAAAATACACCACATACCGTCAGGCTTTTGAACCATGGATACCGTCACACCGGTCCTGGTCGGCGGCAATTCGACCTGCTCCGGCGAGTACTCTCTCTCTCTCTCTCTCTCTCTCTCTCTCTCTCTCTCTCTCTCTCTCTCTCTCTCTCTCTCTCTCTTCTCTCTCTCTCGCGCTTTCTAGCTCTCTTCTCTTTCTCTCTCTATCTCGCTCTCTCTCTCTCTCTCTCTCTCTTATTGGGGGCGATTCTCTCTCCAGTATTTTTTTGTTTCTCACGGTAATTCGTTTACAAATTTTATCGATTGTGGCGACCTAATGCAGGCAAAAAGGATACGAAACACGGAATTCATTTAAAACCGCACTGTTGTATACCGTACATTTTTCAACATTCCACACCGTAACCCGGCGTGGCCCACGGGCGTTCGGTCCGCTCTCTCTCTCTCAGCGCCCTTGCTCTCTCTGTCTGTCTCTCTCCTTCTCTTTCTCTCACTCGCTTTTTCCCTCTCTTTTCCTACGACACCGGGGTCCCGCGTTCTCTGCGTCTAGCCGGCAGATACACAGGGGAAACGATTACGGCAGGTGGCCGAATCGCGGGAGATGATTGTAGTTTCGAGACACCGTAATCCCACTCAAAAGTTTTTGTTAGTTGTAGTTTTTGTAATCAAGTTTTTTTTCGATCGAATCTCCAGTATCCGTTGCGGTATTACGATAACTCTTCCATGTCCGTGCTCTCTGCTCTTTCAAAGGGTTTAATTTTTTAGTTTTTGAAGTTCCAAACATTAATTTTAACTTTTCAGGTATCCGCATCGATGGATTATCTCGACCTGCCAATGGCGTTCCACTATCGTCTTGTCCATTTTATCAACAACTCCGACGTGTTCACCCAGTTTCGCTACTCTCGAACCTGTCGTCCGATATGGAAGATGACCCAACAATCGCTGGATTATCAGGCCGGATTTGCTGTGATCAACACGGAGAATTGGACCCGGCCAGCAAACGACAGCTCTTTGGTAATTTTGCGACCCGCTCAATGGAACAACGGAGACGTCGTTGAGGACAACCAATCGGACATCCTCTCTATACCGGAAAACTCAAATCTTCCGAAGGGACCCTCTCTTTTTCAATCGGTCGATCAGATCGAGACGAACGGCGGAAAATACAAAGAAGTTGACTACAAGGTGCCAAAGCTTACGCCCGAATTGATTCGATTTGGCAATACCAAAGCGCAGCACGTTGTGTGCAATCAAGATGACCCGGAATCTTTGATTGCCTTCGAATGTCCCAATTTCGAATGGACTTTGGAAAACATTTCGGACGAAAAACTGAAATGGCTGATCTGCAAATTGAGGGACCAGTGGGAGGCGGGCAAGAGGAATATTATCCTTGGGACCATCCGCTTCAAAAAGCGATCCTATAAACGTTTCGACGTTGGCAGGCGCATTGCCGATGACGGACCCGGTCGAACCTTTGTGCAATGGCTGTTCTTTGATCGTTACTATGATTGTGTCCAGCTTTGGGAGGGGACGTAGGTGTGAAAATGATCCACATTTTAAATGCTTATTTAGTGCCCAACTTTCGGCTTTGCCATGTTCCTCAGCTCCGAAATATATTTGTATTCGTCTTTACTTCCCTCCAGGCGATTTTTATTTCAATAAAGCAAAAATACCATAAAATTGTGAAATTAAAAACACACCGTAAACTTTTAACGCTAATTTAAAGTGGTGACTCTCATTTCTCTCCTTTTTAAAAATATTTTCATTATTTATTCCGAAGTAGTTTCAGACGCCGATTCCGGAAACCAGAATCTGGTTTGCGCGCCCCCGCGAAAACTGAATCGAAATCGAAATCGAAAGTCGCTGTCGTGTAGCGTGGCCTTATGCTAATTGAATCCTTACGACCAGCTGATGAACCAGATTCTAACCTGACCAAATCGAACCTTCGTCCAATGGTGCACTGTGCCAAACGCTTGCCATGCGAATTCCCCCGGGATGACTCGGCTTGATTTGAGCATTTATTGGGGCCCTACAGAATCATATACAGAAAAATCTGGGCCTATCACTGGCCTACACATCTGCAGGACAGACTCGACATAAACAACTAGAACACCCGGGAATTCGACTAGCCCGGGATTATGCAAGGAAATCCCGGCGGCGCCCGGAACCTGCTGCCAGAGTAGCACCTCCTGCATTTTTTTTGGATTTCGGCCAAGCCTGTTAAGCTGCAAAAAGAAACCGAAAAAGACTGGGTCTTATCGCAGGCATTACGATGAAATACTTTACCATGTCCATTCTCTCTTCTCTTTGAAGAGTTAATTTTTTAATTTCTAAAAAAAATTAATTTTTGCATTCTAGGATGGGGTACCGATGGATTATCTCGATCTACCCCTTGCGTTCCACTATCGTCTTCTGCACTTTATCAACAACTCCGACGTGTTCACCCAATTTCGCTACTCTCGAACTCGTCGGTCCATATGGAAGATGACTGAGCAATCGCTGGATTACCTTTCTATATAATCGTCGTACCTGTTCTATTCGGACCCAGATAACTTGGGAGTCCAGGTCGCGAGAAATGCCATTAAGCCGGTAGATGGAAAATTTCGCGACGTGGATTTGGAGAACAACCAGACACTTGCGCTGCAATTGATCCGATTCATCAATGAGCATGCCATGTATGTACAGCATCGAGTCGTCGACCCGGAAGTGGCGATCGGCTTGAGAAGCCCGAGGTTTTTGTTTGAATTTGTGGAGGGCGAGCCGAAAGAGATTCAGCGATTTGTGGAGAAGATTCTGGACGAGTGGAAGGCCGGAATCCGGAGCATCAAGTTTGGAATAATCATTATCACGGTGCCGGCCGTCAAAGCCGGTATGAAGCCGAGTCGTACCGAATACGTTCGACATGATGGAAAGAAGCTAATTCGCTTGGAAAATTCTGGCCTGTATCGTATCGAGGAAAGTGAGAACCCAGCTGCAGTTGCTCTCTAGCTCGTTCCCCATCTCCTCTAGAGTTTTTCTTGCTTGGTACTCTCTGTGCTTCACATCTAAACCCTTGTACAATAAAAATTTCACGGACAATACGGTACCGAAAATCATTCAAAATTATCGTTGTTGATCCTTTAAAGGGGCTCCGAAATCTGGCCCACGGTTGCGTTGATTCCTGGCAAATAGTTAGATCCAGCCGCAACGCGATCACGCCGCATGCTCTTTTACCCCTGTTTGGATGAGAAAACGCTTGAAAATTTTAAATTCAATTTCAAAAACGCTAACAACTTGTAAGGGGGTTCCTCGTAAGACTCTCAACTTGTAAAATTTCTTTGTGCCTTTAACGCAGGGATTTTAAACACGCAGACACGAAATTCGCGCACTCTTGCCAAAAATCGATATGGAAATTACGCTTCACGTCAGATGTTGCGATAGGGGAAGCAGATGCTTTGCCCGCCCAGGCTGCCCCGCGGTTTTTCGGTGATACTTGCCCGTCCCCCAACGGTTTTTTTTTCAAAATTCCAGCATTTTGGGAGCCTTCAGCCAGCTTATCGTCTTTACTTCGACCTCAATTTTCGGCAAATATTGTAGACTTTGCATAACTAAATAAAGATACATTGTAAGTTTCAGGTATGCCCTCGCCAGTGGAACTGTTGGATCTGCCGTTCCCCTTTCATCAGCGCCTCCTGGAATTCATCAGCGAGATGGACCCGTTCACGCGTTTCCGCTACTCCCGAACCTGTCGATACCTATGGGAGATTACCGAACGATTACCGGCTAACCGAACATCTTATGACGTCGTCGCGTCGCGTTATGGCGGAGTGTCCATATATCACAACGTCGCCAAGGAGGGCTTTGGCCGTTATGTTCCGCTGCCTAGCCAGTGGCGGGACTCGGCTGCGATCTCGTACTTACCGAAACACTCCACACTTTTTCTAAAGGAGTCTCACGCGTTCCAGTTAGATTACGACCCTCTTTCAGTTGGGGTGGCCGATGGGAAATTTCATTGGGCATCCCTATTTCAACTTCAACTGACCCCCGAATTAATGCGATTTATCAAAGAGCGGGTGGCTGGGGTTCATTTATATGTGGACGAGTTAGCCACTGCGATTACGATTCGAAAATCTTTGTTTGTCTACGAGTTTCTGGAGGAGGACGCTGATAAAGTCGAACAATTCCGGGAGATGATTACAGCGGAGTGGATGGCTGGGATTCGGGAAATCAGGTTGGGGATGATACTGGCGCGCCAAGCCAGGTTGCCGATAATGTTCCACCTGGGGCGAGACCATAATGAATATACACGGCAGGATGGGAAGAAACTGAGAGTGCGCTATGGCGATGGGGAGATAATCTTTGAAATTCTTATCTAACCATAGAGGAGTAAAAGCGAATTTGATGAAGAGTCGCCAGTGCCTAAATGTCGCTCCTTTGTTGATTTGTCTGTGAACACGATTCTCTTACTTCATGCCGATTTTTCCCAGATAAATTTTTGGCCGATGTTTTTCCGTTGGTGAACACAGCCAAAATCACTTGGTATTTTGAGTTTTTTGGGCAATTTTCAAAAATTTTTGCCCGAAAAGTCACAAATACGGAACAGGACAATTGAAAAAAATTGGTTTCCCCTGCAGAAAATTTCCCTCCCTGCTGGGAGCCCAAGACTCAGAAAACAAACAGCTCTTGTTTTCAGGATAAGGATTTCAGGATTCTCTCTCCCCCTCGCTCTCTTTCTTTCTCCCTATCTCTCTCTCTCTCGCTCTTTCGCTCTCTCTCCCTCCGTCGACAAAAAATAGCTTTGAAAAAGAATCGTTCGCAAGACAAAATCTTTATGCATCGAATCCTAACGGGAAATGACAGGCAAGGATCGAATGGAATGGATGGGCGCGTTTAGTCGGATTTGGATGAGTCGGAAGCGGATGCCTGGTACGCCGAGACCATCGAGACCGACACCGAGCAGTCCGCCTCGCTGGACTTTTGCGATTCTTCGGTCGAGTTGGTGGCGGTGGACGAGTTCTGGAAAAAATTGCTGGCCGAAACGGAAGAAGTATCCATTAATGTAGCTCGACTGGCTTATAGGCATTAAAGGGCCATGGATGGCCAACTAGTTTAGGAATGATAGCGGGGGGATCAAATTTTTCCTTGTGTTTCTTTACGGCCCTATAACAAAATACAAAAACCATTTTTACGATATTTTACATAGTTTATTTATACAAAACCAATTTCAAAACAAAATACGTAGTTCGAAAATTATCGATTTTGGAGTCAAAATGTATGAAAAATGACCAAAATAAGTAAAAATTTCCAATTTTTAAATTTTTAAAAGCATGCTTTATAAATTTTTAGCAATCAAAACCAACTCAAAACGTTTTAAAACTACATTATTGATTATCAAATATAAGTGTAAAACCCAAAAATTGATTGTTCACCCTCGCCAACAGATCAGAACCGACTTATCTGTCCCCTCAAAATCCGCGCAAAGCTATAGCGGTCCTTAAATTTATTTACCGTTCTCTCCCTCTTCCTCCTGTTCTTCTCCCCCTTGTTGCAGCACGTCCAGAACGACTCGTCGGCGCTTGGCATATGCTCGACGAGGGGCTTGTTCTTCGATTCGGGGATGAAGCGCGAGCACAGCAGCGTCTCCATCGCCACCATCACCATCAGCACGCCAAACGGGATGGCGCGGTGGACTTCGGTCTGAACGGCTTGATCTTGACTTCAGGCTTTTCCCACCAATTTGAAGAGCTGCACGCCGATTACGGAGCCGGTGTTGTTGCTCATCTGAGCGACAGCGAACGCCTTGTTGCGGATGGGGGTCGGGTAGATCTCGGAGACAACCACCTGGTTCGTCAGCAGAATCTGAAAGATATGCTATCATGATGTCAAGACTTCAAGATTCTGAATTTCGAGATTTCCAACAAGTCCAAGGAGTTCAGGATCACTACCAACCATCGCAGCCACAGAAATGGCGGTGAGGGCGAGGTACTTGACGACGTCGTCGAACTCGCGGTCGAACCCCGTGTACTGCATCACCACTACGCAGCCCAGCCCGAACACGACGTACACGGCGAACATATAGTGCGCTTTCTGAAGGGGATATGTGTAGTTTGTAGTCCAGGCGTGTAGTCCTACAAGTCGCCCGAGGCACTCGATCTTGTAGTCGAGCGCGGCGAGCGTCATGTTGAGCACGGTGCGGCAGATGGAGAGCATCACCATCTTCTCGTAGATGGTTCCGGAGAGCTTCTCGAGGTTGAAGAACAGGCCGTACGTGACGGCGCCGACGCAAATGCTGGAAAGAGGTCGTTGACATGGGAAATACGGACGTAACGTTGCTTTAAAAGGATTGACAAGGTAAGAAGGTTCTGGTTTGTTAGCGGGGGAGAATTAGTACACCCACTAGCTGAAGTACATCGTCGCCGAGTAGGAGACGAGGGTCCACGTGTAGAAGAGGTGCTGGTAGAAGTAGCTCTTGCCGGCGGTGCGCTGCAAGGAGTTCAAGAGGTTCAACCTGCGGTAGATGATCAAACCTTGCACGCCTCGCGCTCCTCCTCGAACAGCTTGCGCAACGGGACCGGGTCGTACTCGATGCCGTCCATCTTCGATGTTTCCTCGACGACCTTCATCGCGTCATCGAGGCGCCCCTGGCGGACCAGCCAGTAGACCGGCTCTTTGCAGAAGCTAGAAAAGACAGGGTAGTCCGAAAATTGACATTTTGATGGTAGATTACCAGTCAAGCCACCTACTACATCATGATGCTGATGGGGATTCCGAGGAGTCCAAGGGAGCGCTGCAACCACCGCCAATCCTGGACGGTCCACGCCATCGCCGTGACGATGATGATGTTGGGGGACCAGTTGAGGATGAAGTTCAGCCACATACGGTGCTTCGCCGGCAGCGTCTCACACATGAACACCGTGATGATTCTGAAAAATCGGGGTCTTAAAGGGACTGTGAAGCGGCGGACCCCCGAATAATGCAAAAGAACCGAACTCGCTAAACTAGCTGCACCCACACTTGATGCCCGACGTTGAAGAAGATGGTGAAGGCGCGTAGCACGGTGAACGACCAGTAGCCGGGCGCGTACGACGACGCGAAGCCGAACACGCCGGAGAAGAACACGCAGGCAAGCATTGTCTAGATGCATTTGAGCGGTAAAGTAGGAAATGTCCTACCCATTTCCGGCCCCACCGATCCGACACGGGCCCGAAGATGAGGGCGCCGATGAGGTTGCCGAGCAGCTGCAGCGAGGTGCTGTCCTTGATCACCTTCGCGTTCTCCGGGCACAAGAAGTCGAACTGGAATCAAAAGCGGTTGATGAATTGGTAGATGTTGCTATCCATTTAAAGCCGAGGTTCTGTTCTATTTCGCGGGGGGAAAAACGGTGCGGGGGGGGAAATATGCTTTGCGGAATTTTCCATCTTTTCGCTATTTTCTCGGGATTTTTGCAACGCCATTCGATAGAGCATCAAAAAATATACTAAGATTTTTTGTTTTAGCTAAAAATATTGTAATATAAAAAAGTTATAGCAAAAACAAAAAAACTATTGAAACTGATTCCGGAATGTTAGTTTTTGGCATTTTCGCCATTTTTTCGATATATGAACCTGTCATTCGATAGAGCATCAAAAAATATACTAAGAGTTTTAATTTCATCTAAAAATATTGTTTTATAAAATAGTTATAGCAAAAACAAGGTTTGTTCGGTGTTTCCACATGGAATCGTGGAGTCAAAAGCTAGTTTTCGACATTTTCGATAACTTTCAAAAATTTCTTGAATGCCATTCGGTAGAGCGTCAAAAAATATACTACGAATTTTAATTACAACTCAAAATAGCATCATGTAAAAGAGTTATAACAAAACGAAGAAAATTTCCCCCGCACAGTTCCCCCGCGAAATAGAACAGAACCAAAGCCGATTTTGGGCGCAGCGCCTCGGCCAAAACACCGATAACACTTGAGGCGGCACCGAGTTGTACTGCTTGAACTCGTTGAGTGACGTATTTTTCGTCAGCACCATCACTTACAGTCTACACGACCACCATCCGTTACCTCCACGTTGATCGAGTTGAACGAGTAGTCGAGAATCGGCTTGCACTGACCGGTGCGCATCTCGCGGCACACCATCTCCTCCTCGGCCATCATCACCTTCGTGCCATTGCGGTAGTCGCAGCCGACGATGTGGGGAGGTTCGCCTAAAAATTTTGTGACTGAACGCCTCCACCATGTTGCTCACCTCCAAATGCCATGAAGAGAAAATTGCCGGCTTGCATAAGAAAGATTAGCTAAAAAAAAGAAATTGTAGTCCAACTTAAATGCGATACCTCACAAGTTACACACACAAGCAGCGCGTAGCGACCCAAATTTAAGTACTTGTCGATCCGGCCGGCTGCCATCTGAGCAAGAAAAATTTGCATAAAATGAGATTTGATTACCTTAACTTATTAGACCACAAAAGAATCTGGGTTGGTAGAAAAATAGGAAATGACGATTGAAAATTTCTGAGCGGCATGTTTTTGCACCGGAAATGAGATGCTAAATTGTTGAAATTTTGGGATGTTAATTGCTGATGCGAAATTTATGTCATGTCTCGAGAGAGAGGGAGAAGGGGAGAGAGGGAGAGAGGGAGGGAGAGCGAGGAGAGAGATACAGAGAGAGAGAGAGAGAGTGAGGGGTGAGAGAGATAGCAAGAAAGAGAGAGTGGAGAGAGAGCGAGAGCGAGAAAGAGTGAGGGAGAAAGAGAAAAAGCAAGAGAGTGGGAAAGAGTAGTTCGTGAAAGTGAGAGTGAAAATGAGAGGGATAGAGAAACAGAGAACGGGAGAAAAAGAGTGCATGTGCGAGAGGGGAGAGGGAGAGAGGGAGGGGAGAAAGAGAGAGAGGGAGAGCGAGAGCTAGAGAGAGAGCGAGAGAGAGGAAATGTAAGGGAGATAACGACATAAAAATCATTGACAACCTTTCTCTACCCAGAGTAGGTGTCTGCCGCCGGCCTCTGACCACACCCAAAAGGAAGAGCAAACATGAAACCTAATGGAAAAAGCATAAAAACGTAACATTCCACGGAATTTTGATCAGTACTATGGACTTAACTAAATTCTACAATGTCTGGATGCTTTTTGAAGTTTTCTAGTTTTTGAAATAATTTCGAGTGCTGTTTTCTTTGTCTTCACCAGTAAATTCTTTATTGTTGACAAATAAAACTCATAGAGGAGGCAAGTCTGGTGCCCCTCCCTGGATGACCGTTTGGTTCACCGTCACATCAATTTCTAGATTCTTAGCCAGCAGTTTTGCCAATTCCTCCATATCGCCTTTGCTCAGGGTTTTTCCGCTACCATCACCAGACCATTTTCCTTTGTCAGTTGAACTGAAAGAAGCTCAGTTTCAGCTAACTCACAAAAAGCGTCTAAGAAGCTCGGTGCGCTGCTTGACTTACCCGTTTTTCTGATCCTTTCCATCTCTGCCAAACTGTTTGTTGATTTCGCTTCCAAAGAGGGGACACACGTCTTCATAATCAGTTGCCTATAATTCGGACTATCGATGGTTAATAATTATCTGCGAAAGCAAACAACTGCAAGCCGCTCGCACTGGATTGAAACGCCTTGGGTCTCTTACTTACCGTATTTCCAACCAAATTCGATCCGGTGAGCACCACAGTTTGGAGCTGTCCATAACACTGAAATTTCAGAATTACATCAATAAAGTGGAGGAAGAGAGACCAGAGAGAGAGCGAGAGAGAGGGAGAGAGACCGAAGGAGAAATAGCTCTGTTACCAAGAAGGAATTGTGTGGCCAGATACCTCAAATCGTCGAACCGCCGTCAAGCTAGCCAGTTCTCCCGTCTGCTTCCATGTCTTCCCAGTCCATGACGCTCCGCTACCGTAGGCCACAGTAACTTGATTCGCCCCGGAAACGCTAAAAATAGATGAAAACTAACTACTGTTGGCATACTTATGGTAGCGTATCCAAATCTTTAGAGGACCTGTTACCTCAAAAACCCACGTTATCGTCATGTTGAATCGACTCCCGGCTTTATACGGATTCTTGTCTACCAGCTTGGCACTACGGTTCTGAATACCTATCATAATCGAATAGGCAACCCCTAACCATGTCTTTTTGGCAAATGGCCCGGAAGGTATCCGTGCACCTTGCGTCATTCCAGCGTCCACTTGGGTGCATCTAGAGCAAAAAAATCTACAGTAGCGGTCAAAAAGATGTCCCCTCGGGAAATCCTTTGGTGCTCTTAAACCACAGGCCCAAATTTTATGAAACTTTGCCATTAGGTCAATTTTGATACGGAGAATCCGATGGTGAACTTGAAATCGGCTTAAAATTTGATTTAGTGATCAAACTTTAATTTTTAAAGAAATCGCTAAAATGAACTTTTTCCTGAGGGATTTTCGGGTTTCAAAAATGTGTCCATCGTGTTCGCAAGGGTCGAAAACCTATCTCGAACATGTTTTAAAACATTTATCTCTTTGAGGTTCGCTATCATGAGGGCCGGAAGTTGTCGCCGCGGGGCGCTTTCCCGGGCCCGCGCGACAGCAACTTTCGGCCGTCAGTATGGGTAGGCCCCGGTAGAAAAACTGTCGTAAAATAACCGACTAGTGGTTTTCGAACCTTGCGAACACGATGGACACATTTTTGAAACCCGAAAATCCCCCATGAAAAAGTTTACTTTTACAGATTCTTTGAAATCGAATTTTGACCATTAAAATCAAATTTTCAATTGATTTCAATGTTGCCATCGAATTCTCCGCAGCCGAATTGACCTAGACACGACGTTTCGTAAAATTTGGGCCTGTAGTTTAAGAGCACCAAGCGATCTCCCGAGGGGACATCATTTTGACCGCTACTGTAGCTGGCGCCATCACTTTAATTCCCTACAATCAGGCAAGACTCGATTCCGCCCGTGTCGTCCATGTATTGATCGTCCCAATTCACATAATTCATCTTCGATTTGTCGACCCAGGCGAAGCCGTATTTTGATGGATCTGTCTTAAACCAAACATCTGGGCGGGAATAAAAAGCTTCTGGTGATACTGCCGACAACTAAATTTCCGATAGCTAAAATGCCGAAAGTCAAAAGACCAACAATCTGAGCGACTTTTGGAATTGAACAGGGTTTTTACGAATATGAAGAGTACTGCAAGTTATACAGTTTTAGCTTGTCGGCATTTGGGATGTCGGCATTTCGTCCGTCAGCATTTTAGCTATTTCCCGCGTAATAGTAATGCGTGAATTGTACCCTTGCGGAACCCAACCATAGCAAGTTGGATCGAGCGCCAAACACTTCCGGCGAGCCCATACCTAAAAAATAGATTAATTATAGGTCCCTTTCGAACGCCTTTTAACGCCCTTTGAAAGTTAATTTAGTTCTTTTTCTGTCTCTCTCTCTCTCTCTCTCTCTCTCTCTATATGTATAGCTCCACTCCTTACCAATGACAAACGCATTTTCTGCAGCGCTATGAATGGTGGCCATTTTTGCCCCGAGTGCTTCACATCCAAAGGCGGCTTCTGTGAATTGAATGGGGCTTGGTAGAAACTAATCGCCAATTTTGAAGTAGTTTGGAGTTGGTACCTTGTAGCAGTTGTCGGTGCCATTCCCAAGTGTCCAGCCATCCTCACAGGGTTGCTGAAATTTTTATTTGTTTGTTAAAGACCATTATGCCTTCCTAGATCGCTCCATTTTTTCTTAAAATCTTCCAAAAAGGGGCCTGGCAAGTATGATATTTCATCTTTTTCTGAGCATTTTAGCATTCTTTACCATAATTTCACGCCTCGAGTGCAGTTGAGCTAGAACGAGAAAATATAATCTTACCACTTTCTTCTTTGGACGCCACGCAAATTGGGTGTATGCCGGATCATCTAGGCGATGGCTCAACTCGGCGAAGGTATTCTTGCCGAACAAAGCGCCATCGAGGCTGCAGGACCAGCTAGAAATAAGGTAAGCTGCTGCCCAAACAGATTGGCTACGTTTTAGCATTCGACTTGAGTACTCCACTAGCTGTGAAGGTGTCACCGACTTGAAGCGGTTGTTGTAGGCAGCGGTGAAAATCTGGAATCCACAAATTAACGTTCAAAAATGAACTGTGTG
>CATQJA010001448.1:0-14926 GCA_958295435.1 Mesorhabditis spiculigera
GAAAAAGTGGGCGCACGGGTAGGCAACCAAAGGGCGGAGCTTACGCGGAAGGCATGGGGAGGGAAGTGATCGCCGTGTAAAGGCAAGGGAAATATAAAACAAACGGCTCCGCCACGCTTTCCACGCCTTTTGTTTCCCTCGGTAGACTTCTGTTTCATCTTCGTCGGCCTCTGGTTTTCTCGAATCGTTGTAAAATTGGCTTCAGATCATGAGGTAAAAATATGCATGAAGGAAAGTTGGGGATAAACGAAATCGTGTCGGGAAGGAACGGCATCCAGTTGTAGTGAGCCAATCCTTGTCGGCCTATCTGGGCCTATCACTGGCCTTCACATCTGCTGGACAGACTCGACATAAACAACTAGAACACCCGGGAATTCGACTAGCCCAGGATTATGCAAGGAAATCCCGGCGACGCCCGGAACCAGCTGCCAGAGTAGCACCTCCTGCATTTTCCGATTTCGGCCAAGCCTGTTAAGCTGCAAAAAGAAACCAAAAAAGACTGGGTCTTATCGCAGGCATTACGATGAAATACTTTTCCATGTCCATTCTCTCTTCTCTTTGAAGAGTTAATTTTTTAATTTCTAAAAAAAATTAATTTTTGCATTCTAGGAAGGGGTACCGATGGATTATCTCGATCTACCCCTTGCGTTCCACTATCGTCTTCTGCACTTTATCAACAACTCCGACGTGTTCACCCAATTTCGCTACTCTCGAACTTGTCGGCCCATATGGAAGATGACTGAGCAATCGCTGGATTATCAGGCCGGATTTTCTGTAATCAACACCAAGAACTGGGCCCTGCCGGAAAACGATGCCTCTTTGGTAATTTTGCGACCCGCTCAATGGAAAATTGGAGACGCCATTGTGGACAACCAGTCGGGCATCCTCTTTCTATCCCAAAACTTAAATATTCTGAAGGCACTCTCTCTTTTTCGATCGGTCGATCAGATTGAGACGAACGGCGGAAAATACAAAGAAGTTGACTACAGGGTGCCAAAGCTAACGCCCGAATTGATTCGATTTGGCAATACCGAAGCGCAACGAGTCGTTTGCAATCAAGAAGATCCGGAATCGATGATCGCCTTCCAATGCCCCTATTTCGAATGGACGCTAGCAACAATAACGGAAGAGAAACTGGAGTGGTTGATCTGCAAATTGACGGACGAGTGGGAGGCTGGTAAACGGAATATTATCGAGGGGACCATCCGCTTCAAAAAGCAATCCGATAAAGGCTTTGACGTTTGCAGTCGCTCTGTCGACGATGGGGCCGGTGGAACAGTTGAAAAATGGCTGTTTGTTTGTTCATCATCACTATGATTGCGTCGAGCTCTGGGAGGAGACGTAGGCGTCTAATCCATATTTTCTTTAAAAGCTTTGTTTGGTGCCCGACTTTCGGCTATGCCCATTTCCTCAGACCCATGCCTTCCTGAACTCTTTTTTACTTCACTCCAGGTAATTGTTTCAATAAAGCAAAAATACCATGAAGTTGTGCAATAAAATCGCACCGTAAACTCTTAATGCGAATTTAAAAACGCAGCTGTCGATTTTCGTAAGTGCTTATTATGTAACTGGTGAACAACATTTAGGCCGAGAAGCCGGCATCGGCCTTACCTTTCTCAGATCCCTAAAAATAACGATGTTTGCAAGCCCTTTGCTTGAACGCTCATTGATTCGATACGCTAAAAGGTCCTTAGGCAATTTTGGGGTATTGCCTTACCTTAGTGCTTGCCTTTCTGATGCGCTGCGTTGTATGACCCAGTTTCTTCTACGTTTTTTAATGACATGCTAGGGTATGGAAAGATTGCCCGAAGCATAGGTTATTTTACAGTCGTCTGATGATAAAATTTCTCCATTTCTGTCTCTTTTCTCTCTCTCCCTCTCTCTCTCTCGATCTGTGTGTGTCTGTCTCTCTGTCTCTTTTTTCTCCCTCCCTCTCTATCTATCTACCTTCGTATCTCGCTCTATTATAGCTGTCTCTCTCTCTCACTCTCTCTCTCTCTCTCTCTCTCACTCTCACTCTCTCTATCTTTCTCACTCTCACTCTCTCTTTTTCTAGCTCTGATATTTCTCGCCCTTCGATCCTTTCCTTTGTATTTACGGCATGCCCAAGTTTCCGTTTTCAGCACAGCCTCACGGCCGATTTTTCGATTTATCGATGTTGTTCCCCAGCCGCTTTTTCGATTATCTCAACTCGGCAGTTCGGGCAGGACTTTTCCAAAGCAACGAAAAGGTATGTTTCAAGGCGTTGCGTATAGCGTGTTTTTCATTTTGGCCGCCTTACATCAGATTGGTCCCAAAATTTCTCCAGAGCTTTACCAGACAGCCAAGGAAACCATTTTGGTATACTCTGAAAACCTGTAGACGATCAGGGGGAGATGCTTCTCGGAGCGCTAGATTTTACAGAAAAAACTTTTGTGATGAGGTGCCCCTTATTCGTTAACTGTTGTTTGTTAAGCGAAACAGAAAAAAATCTTAATAAGTTTTTCAGCGAGCGCTATCTGTGAATTTCGTCGATCTGCCCTTCACTTTCCATCGCCGCCTCCTGGAATTCATCTGTGCGATGGACGCGTTGACCCAAATTCGCTATTCTCGTGCCTGCCGCTTTACGTGGTGGATGTCGGAGAGGACTCCGACCAGTTCAACGGAACATGATGTTGTCGTGATAGGCGGGATGCTGGTTATTTTCTCACCCGGCTTCTGCTGGCCGAATCGCACGCCGATTCCTTGGCCCATCGAAATCGCGGACGTGGAGACGCTGTCGTACTTGCCGAAAACGTCGTACCTGTTCTATTCGGACCCAGATAACTTGGGAGTCCAGGTCGCGAGAAATGCCATTAAGCCGGTAGATGGAAAATTTCGCGACGTGTTTTTGGACGACAACCAGACACTGACGCTGCAATTGATCCGATTCATTAATGAGCATGCCATGTATGTCCAGCATCGAGTCGTCGACCCGGGAGTGGCGATCGGGTTGAGAAGCCCGAGGTTTTCGTGTGAATTTGTGAGGGCGAGCCGAAGAGAGGTTCAGCGATTTGTGGAGAGGATCCTGGACGAGTGGAAGGCCGGAATCCGGAGCATCAAGTTTGGAATTAATCTTTTTCCACGGTGCCGGCCGTCAAAGCCGGTATGAAGCCGAGTCGTACCGAATACGTTCGACATGATGGAAGGAAGCTAATTTTCTGGGAAAATTCTGGCCTGTACCTTATCGAGGAAAATGAGAACCCAGCTGCAGTTGCTCTCTAGCTCATTCCCCATCTACTCTAGAGTTCTTGCTTGGTACTCTCTGTGGGTCCACATCTACAGCAAGCTTGCACAATAAATATTTCACGGACAATACGGTACCGAAAATCACTCAAAATTATCGTTGTTGATCCTTTAAAGGGGCTCCGAAATCTGGTCGACGGTTGCGTTGATTCCTGGCAAATAGCCAGCCCAGGCGCAAGGCGATCGCGCCGCATGCTCTTTTACCCCTGTTTGGATGAGAAAACGCTTGAAAATTTCAAATTCAATTTACAAAAACGCTAACAACATGTAGGGATTTACCTCGTAAGGACTCTCAACATAAGATTTCGTTGTGCCTTTAACGCAGGGGATTTGAAACACGCAGATCACGAGAATTCGCGCACTCTTGCCAAAAATCGATATGGAAATTACGCGTGGCGTCAGATGTTGCGGTAGGGGGAAGCAGATGCTTTGCCCGCCCAGGCTGCCCCGCAGTTTTCTCGGTGATCGCCCGTCCCCAATGGCTTTTTCGAATTTCCAGCATTTTGGGAGCCTTTAGCCAGCTTTTTGTCCCTCCACTCTTAACGTCTTTACTTCGACCTGAATTTTCGGCAAATATTGTAGACTTGCATAACTAAATACAGATACATGGTAATTTTCAGGTATGCCCACATTCCCGATTTTTGTTGGCCTCCCCTTCCCATTTCATCAGCGCCTCCTGGAATTCATCAGCGAGATGGACCCGTTCACGCGTTTCCGCTACTCCCGAACCTGTCGATACCTATGGGAGATGACCAGACAATCACCATCCAATCAGACATCCTATAAGATCGTCGCAACCAATGACGGAGTGTCCATATATTACAACGTCGCCAAGGAGAGCTTTGGCCGGTATGTTCCGTTGCCCAGCCAGTGGCGGGAACCGGCCTCGATCTCGTACTTACCGAAGCATTCCGCGCTTTTCCTAGATGAGTCTGACCCCTTCGATCCGGGCCACTACCCTCTTATGATGGTCGACGGGAAATTTCATTGGGCATTTCTATATAAACTTCAACTGACCCCAGAATTCATGCGTTTCATGAAAGATCGCGTGGCGGAGATCCAATTCTATGTGGACGAGTTAGCCATTGCGATCACGATTCGAAAAGATTTGTTTATCTACGAGTTTCGGGATGAGGATGTTGATAAAGTTGAACAATTCCGGGAAATGATTACAGCGGAGTGGATGGCCGGGATTCGGGAAATCACGTGGGGGATGATACTGGTGCGCGGCGTCGCCGAGTTTCCGGCAATGTTTCACCTGGGGCGAGTCGAGAACGAATATACACGTCAGGATGGGAAGAAGCTGCGTGTGAACTATGGCGGCGCGGTATTCTTCGAAAGCCCAAAAAGCGTCGAAGAGTAAAAGAAAAAATGTCAACAGCAGCTAATTGTGTCCCGATAAGTTTTTTGATCTTATGTTTCTGTTTCAGAATAAATCAAAAAGCTTTAGGTATTTGATCTACAGATACCATGCATAAAAATATCCCTCGTACAAGGAGTCGTTTTTAGGTGATCTTGAAATTTCGCGATGTGTCTTAGCTCGTTCGATAGAGCTTGAAATTTCGAACAAATCCTTTCGAGTTTCTATTGCTTTGTACTCTCTGTGTGCCATATCTACACCAACCATGCACAATAAATATTCCACGGATCATACGGTACCAGGAAGCACCCGAAATCATCGTTGTCGACCTTTTGTGCTTCCCGGTGTGGCAAAGGTTCCGGGGTGGGGGAAACAGCTTTCTCGGCACGTGGCTAGGATTTTGTTTTACGATTTTCGTATGCGTGTTTTGGGCTGTTACTGCGCATAAAAACCCCCATAATTTTTCATCAAAAATTTAAATTAGGTCGACAAATCGATTTTTTCGACACAAATGACCAAACTTTCGACTTTGCTTTTCTAGTTTAGATTTAATCCGGGCTTCAAACAATATAAAAGCAATTTATATTCGATCACTAGGCCAAGTGGAACGCCAGAAAAATAATGACAGTCTTGAAATTGGAGAAAGCGCATGATTAAAGGGATGCCGACGGCATGATCAATCGGTTACGTGCTGGAAAGAAAATGTTTCTGCGTCTCTCCCCAGGGCGCGCTCTCTGCCCTGTTGATTACTTGCCAATTTGTTGATGAGGGGGGATCGACACATGCCGTCGGCAGCCCTTTAAACTCGGTGTGGATGTCAGAAATTGTCTTTTTCTTCTACCAGATCTTCTTCTTCGTTTGCTATCATCAGACTTCTTTCCGCATTTGAAGCGAGGGAATTTGAAACAGGGAGACACGAAATCCCCCCCCCCCCTTGCCAATAATCGATATGGAAATCGATATGGCGTCTGATGTTGCGGTAGTGGGAAGCAGATGCTTTGCACGCCCAGGTTGCCCCACGGTTTTTTGGTGATACTTGCCCAGGCCCATCCGGGTTTTTTTCCAAAAGCCCACAATCCTGGCAGCCTATAACCAGGTTTTTGTGCTTGCTTACCGTTTCCCGGTTCTTTCGCATTATCGGGGGGACAACCTCCTTAGGGTTCTTAGGGCAAATTTTTCAAATCTAAATACCGGCGCCTTTTCTAAACCGTTTTTAGTATTCTGAAGCATCCAATTTTTATAAGGTTCTATTAAAAAGAATACGAAGAACGTGGATTTTTCGACAAAAAATTATCGATTTTTCGCCAAAATTTCGACGTTTCAAATTTTATAAAGCCTTTAAATTGTTGTCATAGTTGCAATATAGTAAAACACCAAAAAAGTTGTGCCTATCAAACATTTCTAGCAAATTCTCCCCTCCCGATAATGCAAAAGAACCGCGTTCCCTTTTCGATCTCGATTTTCGGCAAATATTTTAGACGTTTTAAGGCTCAATTAAATACGTTATAATTTTCAGGTATGCCCTCGCCAGTGGAACTGTTGGATCTGCCCTTCCCCTTTCATCAGCGCCTCCTGGAATTCATCAGCGACATGGACCCGTTCACGCGTTTCCGCTACTCCCGAACCTGTCGATGCCTATGGGAGATGACCGAACGATCACCGGCTAACCGAACATCTTATGACGTCATCGCGACGCCCCATGGTGGGGTGTCCATATATTACAACGTCGTCAAGGAGGACTTTGGCCAGTATGTTCCGCTGCCTGGCCAGTGGCGGGACTCGGCTGCGATCTCGTACTTACCGAAACACTCCGCACTTCTTCTAAATGAGTCTCACGCGTTCCAGCTAGATTACGACCCTCTTTCAGTTGGGGTGGTCGATGGGAAATTTCATTGGGCATCCTTATTTCAACTTCAACTGACCCCCGAATTAATGCGATTTATCAATGATCGGGTGGCTGGGGTTCATTTATATGTGTACGAGTTAGCCACTGCGATTACGATTCGAAAAGCTTTGTTTGTCTACGAGTTTCTGGAGGAGGACGCTGATAAAGTCGAACAATTCCGGGAGATGATTACAGCGGAGTGGATGGCCGGGATTCGGGACGTCAGTTGGGGGGGCAATCCTGGTACGCCAAGCCAGGTTGCCGATAATGTTCCACCTGGGGCGAGACCATCAACTATAATAAAAAAGTAGTGGTGTCTGTGTGTGTGTGTGTGTGTGTGTCCGGTCCCGGATTCAACTCGAAGGGGAAAGGAGCTAGAGCTTAGCTCTCTTCGGATTCGGATAGAGCGTGGTCAGAAACCCCCAAACTGATTAAAAAATTATCAAAAAGTTTTAATTTAAATTATTAAAATTAACTTTGAAAGTTTTTCCCTTAGTAAAAAGGGTGGGGGACGGAGGTTGGGGTGATTTTGGACATAGTGAGCCAGGTCGCGCGCGTTTCGTGGATGAAAATTTTCACGGGGGATTTCATTTCTTTTTTTCTCTCATTCCATCCGGTCGGTCGTTATTTTTGTTTTTAAGGGGATTTCGGCTATGGGAGGTATCTGTAGCCATCGGGAAGGTATTTAGGTAGTTTTTGAAGGGGATTTCAGCCATGGGGGGTATCTGAAGCCATCAGGAAGGTATTTAGGTGGTTTTTGAAGGGGATTTCAGCCATGGGGGGTATCTGAAGCCATCAGGAAGGTATTTAGGTAGTTTTTGAAGGGGATTTCAGCCATGGGGGGTATCTGAAGCCATCAGGCAGGTATTTAGGTAGTTTTTGAAGGGGATTTCGGCTATCGGGGGTATTGATGGAGATGGGAAAGGATGTGGTGGAGTGGGACATGTAGGGTAGCCCGAAGGCCAGATGGTTGCAGTCGCGAAGCGACTGTAACCATCTGGTAATGAATATACACGGCAGGATGGGAAGAAGCTGCGTGTGCGCTATCGCGGTGCGGAGATAATCTTTGAAATTATTATCTAGCCATAGAGGAGTAAAAGCGAATTTGATGAAGAGTCGCCAGTGCCTAAATGTCGCCCCTTTGCTGATTTGTCTGTAAACACGATTCTCTTACTTCAAACCGATTTTTCCCCGATAAATTTTTTGGCCATTTTTTTTCCGTTGGAGAACACAGCCAAGATCACTTGGTATTTTGAGCTTTTTTGGGCATTTTCAAACAATTTTGACCGAAAGGTTACAAATACGGAACGGGAACTTTGCAAAAAATTCGTTTCCCCCTTACAGAAAATCGCTGCCTTGCAAACAACCCAGAGGACAAACAGTTGTTTTCAGAATCAGGATTTCAGGATTGTCTCTCCCTCTCTCTCTCACCCCTCTGTCTCTCGCCCGTTCTCTCTCTCACTCTCCTCTCTCTCACTCCCTCGGTCTCTCTCCCGTTCTCTCTCTCACTCTCCTCTCTCTTTCTCTCTCTGTCTCTCTGTCTATCTCTCGCTCTCTCTCGCTCTCTCTCTCTCTGTCTCTCTCTTTGTCTTTCTCGCTCTCTGTATATCTCCCCTTCTCTCTCGCTCTCTCTCGCTCTCTCTGTCTCTCTCTGTCTCTCTCACTCTCTCTCCCGTTCTCTCTCACTTTCCTCTCGGCTCTCTCTCTCTCTCTCTCTCTCCATCTCTCTCTTTCTGTCCCTCCGTCTACAAAAAATAGCGCTCGCAAGACAAAATCTTTATGCATCGAATCCTAACGGGAAATGACAGGCGAGTATCGAATGGAATGGATGGTTTAGTGGCGCGTTTAGTCGGATTTGGATGAGTCGGAAGCGGATGCCTGGTACGCCGAGACCATCGAGACCGACACCGAGCAGTCCGCCGCGCTGGACTTTTGCGATTCTTCGGTCGAGTTGGTGGCGGTGGACGAGTTCTGGAAAAAACACGTATTAATTTGCTGGCCGAAACGGAAGAAGTATCCATTAATGTAGCTCGACTGGCTTATAGGCATTAAAGGGCCAGGAAGGCAAGTTAGTCTCGGACTGTTAGCGGGGGACCAAATTTTTCCTTGTGATTCTTTACGGCCCTATAACAAAATATAAACCATTTTTACCGCATTTTACATAGTTTATTCATACAAAACCAATATAAAAAACAAAACGATGTTCGAAAATTATCGATTTTGGAGTCCAAATCTCTGAAGAATAACCAAAATAAGTCAAAACTTCCAATTTGAAAATTTTTAAAAACATGCGTTATAAATTTTTAGCAATCAAAACCAACTAAAAACATTTAAAATTACATTATTGATCATCAAATATAGGGGTGGACACCCAAAAATTGGTTGTTCACCCCCGCTAGCAGATCAGAACCGACTTATCTGTCCCCTCCAAAAGCCATAGCAGTCCTTAAATTTCATTACCGTTCTCTCCCTCTTCCTCCTGTCCTTCTTCCCCTTGTTGCAGCACGTCCAGAACGACTCGTCGGCGCTGGGCATATGCTCGACGAGGGGCTTGTTCTTCGATTCGGGGATGAAGCGCGAGCACAGCAGCGTCTCCATCGCCACCATCACCATCAACACGCCGAACGGGATGGCGCGGTGGACTTCGGTCTGAACGGCTTGATCAAGACGCCAGAATTTTCTCACCAATTTGAAGAGCTGCACGCCGATGACGGAGCCGGTGTTGTTGCTCATCTGGGCGACGGCGAACGCCTTGTTGCGGATGGGGGTCGGGTAGATCTCGGAGACGACCACTTGGTTCGTCAGCAGAATCTGAAAGGTACTCCATCATGATGTCAAAACTTCAAGATTCTGAATTTCGAGATTTCCAACGAGTTCAAGGAGTTCAGGATCACCACCAACCATCGCAGCCACAGAAATGGCGGTGAGGGCGAGGTACTTGACGACGTCGTCGAACTCGCGGTCGTACCCCGTGTACTGCATCACCACTACGCAGCCCAGCCCGAACACGACGTACACGGCGAACATATAGTGCGCTTTCTTAAGGGGATATGTGTAGTTTGTAGTCCAGGCGTGTAGTCCTACAAGTCGCCCGAGGCACTCGATCTTGTAGTCGAGCGCGGCAAGCGTCATGTTGAGCACGGTGCGGCAGATGGAGAGCATCACCATCTTCTCGTAGATGGTCCCGGAGAGCTTCTCGAGGTTGAAGAACAGGCCGTACGTGACGGCGCCGACGCAGATGCTGGAAAGAGGTCGTTGACATGGGAAATAAGGACGTAACGTTGCTTTAAAAGGATTGACAAGGTAAGAAGGTTCTGGTTTGTTAGCGAGGGAGCATTAGTACACCCACTAGCTGAAGTACATTGTCGCCGAGTAGGAGACGAGGGTCCACGTGTAGAAGAGGTGCTGGTAGAAGTAGCTCTTGCCGGCGGTGCGCTGCAAGGAGTTCAAGAGGTTCAAGATGCTGTAGATGATAAAACCTTGCACGCCTCGCGCTCCTCCTCGAACAGCTTGCGCAACGGGACCGGGTCGAACTCGATGCCGTCCATCTTCGACGTTTCCTCGACGACCTTCATCGCGTCGTCGAGGCGCCCCTGGCGGACGAGCCAGTACACCGGCTCTTTGCAGAAGCTAGAAAAGACAGGATAGTCCGAAAATTGACATGTTGATGGTAGATGACCAGTGAAGCCACCCACTACATCATGATGCTGATGGGGATTCCGAGGAGTCCAAGGGAGCGCTGCAACCACCGCCAATCCTGGACGGTCCACGCCATCGCCGTGACGATGATGATGTTGGGGGACCAGTTGAGGATGAAGTTCAGCCACATACGGTGCTTTGCCGGCAGCGTCTCGCACATGAACACCGTGATGATGCTGAAAAATCGGGGTTTGAAAGGGACTGTGAAGCGGCGGACCCCCTCCCCCCCGATAAGGCAAAAGAATTGAACTAGCTAAACTAGCTGCACCCACACTTGATGCCCGACGTTGAAGAAGATGGTGAAGGCGCGTAGCACGGTGAACGACCAGTAGCCGGGTGCGTACGACGACGCGAAGCCGAACACCCCGGAGAAGAACACGCAGGCGAGCATTGTCTAGGTGAAGTTGGGTGGAAACCGTAGCAATCTTCTACCCATTTCCGGCCCCACCGATCCGACACGGGCCCGAAGATGAGGGCGCCGATCAGGTTGCCGAGCAGCTGCAGCGAGGTGCTGTCCTTGATCACCTTCGCGTTCTCCGGGCACAAGAAGTCGAACTGGAATGAAAAGCGGTTCATATTTTGGGAGATGTTGCTATCCCTTTAAAGCCAATTTCCGCTTTGAAAAACGCTCGATAAAAGCCGAGGCGGCACCGGGCTGTACTGTTTGAACTCGTTGATCGTCGTATTATTAATTAGCACCATCACGCACAGTCTCTTTAAACCACCATCCGATACCTCCACGTTGATCGAGTTGAACGAGTAGTCGAGGATCGGTTTGCACTGGCCGGTGCGCATCTCGCGGCACACCATCTCCTCCTCGGCCATCATCACCTTCGTGCCGTTGCGGTAGTCGCAGCCGACGATGTGGGGAGGTTCGCCTAAAAATTTTGTGACTGAACGCCTCCACCATGTTGCTCACCTCCAAATGCCATGAAGAGAAAATTGCCGGCTTGCATAAGAAAGATTAGCTAAAAAAAATTAATTGTAGTCCAACTTAAATGCGATACCTCACAAGTTACACACACAAGCAGGGCGTAGCGCCCCAAATTTAAGTACTTGTCGATCCGGCCGGCTGCCATCTGAACAAGAAAAATTTGCATAAAATGAGCTTTGACTACCTTAACTTATTAGACCGCAAAAAATCTGGGTGGGTAGAAAAATAGGAAATGACGATTGAAGATTTCTGAGCGGCATGGTTTTGCACCGGAAATGAGATGCTAAATTGTTGAAATTTTGGGATGTTAATTGATGATGCGAAATTTATGTCATATCGAGAGAGAGAGAGGGAGAAGGAGAGAGAGGGAGGAGGGAGGGAGGGCGAGGAGAGAGAGAGGGAGTGAGGGTCGAGAGAGATAGCGAGAAAGAGCGAGAGTGAGCGAGAGAGAGAAAGAGTGAGGGAAAAAGAGAAAAAGCAAGAGAGTGGGAAAGAGTAGTTCGTGAGATAGTGTGAGAATGAGAGAGATAGAGAAACAGAGAACGAGAGAAAAAAGAGTGCATGTGGGACAGGGGAGACAGAGAGAGAGAGAGAGAGAGAGAGAGAGAGAGAGAGAGAGAGGGAGGGAGAGAGAGGGGGGAGAGAGGGGGAGAGTAAGAGCGCGAGAGGGAGAGCGAGAGCTAGAGAGAGATAGAGAGAGAGAGAGAGAGAGAGAGAGAGCGAGAGAGGAATTGTGAGGGAGATATCGACAAAAAAATCATTTGAAAAGGCATAAAAACGTAACATTCCACGGAATTTTTGTCAGTACTATGGACTTAACTAAATTCTACAATGTATGGATGTTTTTTGAAGCTTTCTAGTTTTTGAAATAATTTCGAGTGCTGTTTTCGTTCTTCACGAGTAAATTCTTTATTGTTGACAACTAAAACTCATAAAGCAGGCAGGTCTGGTGCCCCTCCCTGGATGACCGTTTGGTTCACCGTCACATCAATTTCTAGATTCTTAGCCAGCAGTTTTGCCAATTCCTCCATATCGTCTTTGCTCAGGGTTTTTACGCTACCATCACCAGACCATTTTCTTTTGTCAGTTGAACTGAAAGAAGCTCAGTTTTCAGCTAACTCACAAAAAGCGTCTAAGAAGCTCAGTACGCTGCTTGACTTACGCGTTCTTCGAATCCTTCCCATCTGTGCCAACCTGCTTGTTGATTTCGCTACCAAAGAGGGGACACACGTCTTCATAATCAGTTGCCTATACTGCGGACTATCAATGATTAATAATTATCTGCGAAAGCAAACAACCGCAAGCCGCTCGCACTGGATTGAAAGGCCTTGGGTCTCTTACTTACCGTATTTCCAACCAAATTCGACCCGGTGAGCACCACATTTTGGAGCTGTCCATAACACTGGAATTTCAGAATTACGTCGATAAAGTGGAGAGAGAGAGAGCAGAGAGAGCGAGAGAGAGAGAGAGGCAGAGAGACCAGATCGAAGGAGAAATAGCTCTATTACCAAGAGGGAATTGTGTGGCCAAATACCTCAAATCGTCGAACCGCCGTCAAGCTAGCCAGTTCTCCAGTCTGCTTCCATGTCTTCCCACTCCATGACGCTCCGCTACCGTAGGCCACGGTAACTTGATTCGGCCCGGTAACGCTAAAAATAGATGAAAACTAACTGCTGTTGGCATACTTACGGTAGCGTATCGAAATCTTTCGAGGACCTGTTACCTCAGAAACCCACGTTATCTTCATATTGAATCGACTCCCGGCTTTATACGGATCCTTGTCTGTCCGCTTTGCACTACGATTCTGAATACCTATCATAATCGAATAAGCAACCCCTAACCATGTCTTTTTGGCAAATGGCCCGGAAGGGATCCGTGCACCTTGCGTCATTCCAGCGTCCACTTGGGTGCATCTGGAGCAAAAAAATCTAGCTGGCGCCATCACTTTAATTCCCTACAATCAGGCAAGACTCGATTCCGCCCGTGTTGTCCATGTATTGATCGTCCCAATTCACATAGCTCATCTTCGATTTGTCGACCCAGGCGAAGCCATATTTCGATGGATCTGTCTTAAATCAAACATCTAAGCGGGAATAACGAAAGCTTCTGGTAATAATACCGACAACTAAATTTCCGATAACTAAAATGCCGACAGTCAAAAGACCGACAATCTGAACGACTTTTGGAATTGAGCAGGGTTTTTACGAATACAAAGAATGCTGCACGCATGGGTGCGACAGTTTTAGCTTGTCGGCATGCCGTCCATTTTAGCTACAGTGTGTGCCATAATGATAGGGGAATGAAGTTTTTGGCCGTTTTCTCCGCGGCCTTGCATGTACCCGTACAAACCGGATAGTAGGTTTTGTGGTCCGGAAAAATGCGCATCTTTTGGTCTACTTGAAATGCTTTTACGATGCAGGATCACGCTTTTATACGCAATCGTATAAAAATAGGCGAAAAACACAAGTGACAAAATGATAGGGGAATCATTAACATATCATTTCCATCAATTTTCTGTATGAATAGTGGATGCTAATTAGATGCAAATTTTAGCTGGCTGTTTGCGGTTGGCTTTTCGGTCAGAAAATGCTATCTTTGCATCGTTCTCTCCTATGAATCTTCAATTAAAATCACTTAGCATCCACTATTCATACAGAAAGTTGATGGAAATGCTATGTTAATGATTCCCCTATCATTTTGTCACTTGTGTTTTTCGCCTATTTTTATACGATTGCGTATAAAAGCGTGATCCTGCATCGTAAAAGCATTTCAAGTAGACCAAAAGATGCGCATTTTTCCGGACCACAAAACCTACTATCCGGTTTGTACGGGTACATGCAAGGCCGCGGAGAAAACGGCAAAAAAACTTCATTCCCCTATCATTATGGCACACACTGTATTTCCCGCTTAATGGTAAGGCGTGAATTGTACCCTTGCGGAACCCAACCATAGCAAGTTGGATCGAGCGCCAAACATTTCCGGCGAGCCCATGCCTAAAAAATAGATTAATTATAGGTCCCTTTCGAACGCTTAACGTCTTTTAACGCCCTTTCAAAGTTACTTTGGTTCTTTTTCTGTCTCTCTCCCTCTCTCTCTCTCTGTCTTTAGCTCCATTCCTTACCAATGACGAACGCATTTTCTGCAGCGCTATGAATGGTGGCCATTTTTGCCCCGAGTGCTTCACATCCAAAGGCGGCTTCTGTGAATTGAATGGGGCTTGGTAGAAACTAATCGTCCATTTTGAAGTAATTTGGAGTTGGTACCTTGTAGCAGTTGTCCGTGCCATTTCCAAGTGTCCAGCCATCCTCACAGGGTTGCTGAAATTTTTATTTGTTTGTTAAAGACGTATTATGCCTTTATAGATCGCTCCATTTTCTTCAAAATCTTCCACAAAGGGCTTTGCTATGATATTCCATGTTTTTTGAGGATTTTAGCATTCTTTACCATAATTTCACGACTCGAGTGCAGTTTAGCTAGAACGAGGAAATATAATCTTACCACTTTCTTCTTTGGCCGCCACGCAAATTGGGTGTATGCCGGAGCATCTAGGCGATGGCTCAACTCGGCGAATGTATTCTTGCCAAACAAAGCGCCATCCAGGCTGCAGGACCAGCTAGAAATAAGGTAAGCTGCTGCCCAAACAGATTGGCTACGTTTTAGCATTCGACTTGAGCACTCCACTTGCTGTGAAGGTGTCACCGACTTGAAGCGGTCGTTGTAGGCAGCGGTGAAAATCTGGAATCCACAAATTAACCTAAAATGACCAGTATTTAAGCCACCTTCC
>CATQJA010001449.1:0-25496 GCA_958295435.1 Mesorhabditis spiculigera
CATGGAATCGGTTATTTCTTGACAGATCACTTTATATAAATTTTGCATTTTCCAAGCGTAAAGAAGATGAAGTCTATCAAGACCTACACTTTTTCTTGCTTGAGTCCGCCGCAACACCTAGCAAAACGGAGAAGAAAATGCCCAATTGAGACCACATTCTGCCGAAATGAATTGTATACGGTCCGTCCTGCCAACGACTCCCATTTTTGCCATAACTCGTGGGGAAGGTGGCGTCGTAAATCAACGGCACGTGTCTGTTATTCTGGTTTTGGAAGTCCCCACCCTATTTGATGCAGAAGGTGGGAGAAAAGTGCTTCCTGAAATTCCAAAGAGCCCCTTGCCGCGACACGCAACGCGACTGACGCCTGCTCGCAAAGAGTCGCCCCGATGCACTAATTAGCGGCCGGATAGAGGGTCTGCGGTGTGTCTGCGTAACGGGCGCATTTTGGGCGCCTTTTGGGCGCGTTTTCGGCGCGTTTTCGGCGGGGTTTGGCGCGTGCGTTGCGGGCACGTTGCGGGCACGTTGCGTGGTGGTTGCGTATGCATCGCGATGCGATGCGTGTGCGTGACATAAGCGGTGCTTGTGCGTGGCTGCGGGTCACCTGCGCTTTGCGTGTGCATTGCGCGTTTTTGGCTTGTGGCGTAGAGTTGTAAATTCATGCTGAGCCCAATCCTTTTCAACCCTTTCAAAACGTAACCGTTTCTGAGAACTTCTTTTAAAGGTATCAGGAAAAGACTCTATGCCAACCTAACTCCTGCCCAGTTCTGCAAAACTCCGCGTATCTCCACGTGTTTTAGCCTTCGCCGGTGCACCGAACTTTGATTGGCAGCTTTTCGGAAAGACATCAGCAACGCTAGAGCATAAAACATGCGAACGTCGTTTAGCTCGCGATTCCCGGGCCAGATTCTCACGGTTTTATAGAGCCGAGTGCACTACATATGTTGCCAGTTGCAAACAGGCCCACTTTGGCAACTATCGTCTCTGAATGTGGATTCGTCTAGCGCTTTTTGGGGTATTACTATGTTTGACATACGGTGGTCCCGGGAAGGACTGTAAGTTATAGCTTGGACCGATTGAAACGCTGAAATTCACTAACCATAGTGGCAGTTCAAGGATGCGTGAGCCAGCGAGAGAGAGAGAGAGAGAGAGAGAGAGAGAGACAGAGAGAGAGAAGGAGAGGGGGGGGGGGGGGAGAGTGAGAGAGCGAGAGAGGGAGCTAGAGAGAGAAAGAGAGAGAGTGAGAGAGCGAGAGAGAGACATAAACGGCTAGAGAGAGATTTCCTGATTTTTTTCCAGTCTACTGGCGACACTGCCTAAGGCGT
Source organism: Mesorhabditis spiculigera (assembly GCA_958295435.1). NCBI lineage: Eukaryota > Metazoa > Nematoda > Chromadorea > Rhabditida > Rhabditidae > Mesorhabditis > Mesorhabditis spiculigera. Next base: position 1,324 of record CATQJA010001449.1, read on the forward strand.
CCGCTACAAGCCGGTGACGTCTTCACAGCCAAGGGCAAAATTCAGGACCGCATGCAGAGGTATAGCTTTTGTCAAAAGAATCAAAGTCGCCGTCTCCAGATGGACGTGCGGTCTAGAAGCGAGCTATGTCACCGACGTGTTTGGTCATTTTGACCACCGGAACTTCCGGAATACATCCATTCCGGTGGTCACATATGCGCATCGGCTCGGGAGGCAGGTAGAAAGCCACCTTAAAGACTCCAAGCGCCTTAGCTGTTTTCAGCGTACTAGATCACGTCAGGAAAGATTTTCGGTCTAAACCCGATTTTTAGAAGCCCTGGCAGCCCGGCTATCAATACCACAAACTCCCCTTCGCGCCGGGAGCCGAATTTGAGATCACGATCCGGTAGACTGCTTTGGATACCTTCAAATTACTCTACAGAGTCATCACCCCGACCCGAGTCCAGATCCAATACTCTGGGAAAGATGCACGCTGGGGTGGAGCGACGATTGATATCAAGGGACAATCCACTCCCCTCTCGTCTGTCAAGCTTTTCCAGGTTGACTTCACTTGAATTTTTATCAACATTTCATTAGTGCTGCGGTGAGATTCAAAACGTGACGATCACTGGCACACCGTTGGCCAAAAATGTGGTAGGTCGTAAAAGTGGTAGAGCTCGATTTTCCGCTTTTTCCCAGGCTCTAATCGCGTGTTGAGGTACGTCAATGGGACGCGCCATGCCCATCGTTCGATTCGTACAATGATGACGATGATGATGAGCATCCTCCGACACCAAAGCCGACGACGAAGGCTCCGACGACGAAACCGACAAAGCGACCGCATAGCCATGGTCATAGCCATGACGACAGCCACGACCACGGCCATAGTCACGGTCATAGCCATGGTTCTGAGGAGGATAAGTAAGTTTGCATGGTTTTGATGTCGATGTTCAGCCGAGTTTTAAAGGGGTTGGAAAGTGCCATAGCTGACACACGTGATAGGTTAGGCGTAGACGGGTATGGGAGGCTCCAAGATACGCATGTACCTGCAGCAGCCCAAATCTTGCTTACCTTTGAGTGAAAGCTGTTTGGTCAAAACAACAGATCCCATAGTTTTGCTCCTGGCTGCCCTTTTCCTTTCAAACGCGATCTACAAGCCAAATTTCCAGGAGCTGGCCATCGGATGGTGGAAGAGATAGAGGACGCGGCAATGGAAATCGTGGACGAAACGGATGGTCGAAACCGAAACGGCAATGGCAATGGTAATGGCAGAGGCCGAGGCGGAGGCAGCGGTCTGTCACTGGATGACCTGGACCTCGACATCAACGTCGGCCAATTCATCGTCGATGGCGCTCCGATGGCTCCAGCACCACAGATGCAAATCCCCTCCTTCCAGATGCCGTCCTGGTTTGGCAAAAAGTAAAAACAGGCTGAGTTGTTCGATTTTAATAAATGTTGTTGACAAACGATTTTTCAATTATCGTAATACAGCGCTGAAAAATGCCCGTCAAATAAATAGAAAAATGATGGAAATTAGCTCACCAACTAGCTAAATTTTTCCATTAGGCGCATGACGGTTTTCTGGGTCATTTCAATACCCTTGTCTATCTTGAAATCTGCCTCTCTGTGAAATTGGCAGTCTTTAGCGTGTTTCGATGAGATTGATGGAGAGCGGTAATCCCATCTCTAAAAATCGAAGCTTTAATGAATATAGAAAGTAGCGGTTGTGCCATTTCGGATTTACCTGAAACTTCTCCGCAGGATATTACGATAGAAACTTAAGTTAAGGCGGTTTTTGGCAGGTCTTGTCGGTCTCGAGATAGCTTGCTATATAAATTTTGCATTTTCCATGGTAAGCATATAAAGTCTATCAAGACCCACACTTCTTGCTTGAGTCGGCCTCCACACCTAGTAAAACGAAGAAGAAAATGTCCAATCGAGACCACATCCTGCCCAAATGAATTGTATACGGTGCGTCCTGCCAACGACTCCCATTTTTGCCATAACTCGTGGGGAAGGTGGCGTCGTAAATCAACGGCACGCTTCTGTTATTCTGGTTTTAGAAGTCCCCACCCTATATGATGCAGAAGGTGGGAGAAAAGTGCTTCCTGAAATTCCAAAGAGCCCTTGCCGCGACACGCAACGCGACTGACGCCTGCTCGCAAAGAGTCGCGCGATGCACTAATTAGCGGCCGGATAGAAGGTCTGCGGTGTGTCTGCGTAACGGGCGCGTTTTCGGCGCGTTTTGGCGCGGTTTGGGCGCGTTGCGCGTGCGCTGCGGGCACGTTGCGGGCACATTGCGGGCGCGTTGCGGGGCGTTGCGTGCGCGTTGCTTATGCATTGCGATGCGATGCGTGTGCGTGACATAAGCGGTGCCTGTGTGCGTGGCTGCGGGTCATCTGCGCTTTGCGTGTGCGTTGCGCGTTTTGGCTTGTGGCGTGAGTTGTAAATTTCATACTGAGCCCAGTCCTTTTCAACCCTTTCAAAACGTAACCGTTTCTGACAACCTTCTTTTAAAGGTATCAGGAAAGACCTAACTCCTGCCCAGTTCTGCAAAACTCCCTGTATCGCCACGTGCTTAGCCCCTCGCCGGTGCACCGAACTTTGATTGGCAGCTTTTCGAAAAGAGACTTAGCAACGCTAGAGCATAAAGCATGCGAACGTCGTTTAGCTCACGATTCCCGGGCCAGTTTCTCACGGTTTTATAGAGCCGAGTGCACTACAAATGTTGCCAGTTGCAAACAGGCCCACTTTGGAAACTATCGTCTCTGAATGTGGATTCGTCTAGCGCTTTTTGGGGTATTACTATGTTTGGCATACGGTGGTCCCGGGAAGGACTATGAAGTTATAGTTTGGACTGAATGAAACGCTGGAAATTCACTAACCATAGTGGCAGTTCAAGGATGTGTGAGCGAGAGAGAGAGAGAACGGAGAGAGAGAGAGAGAAAGTGAGAATGAGAGAGTGAGAGAGCGAGAGAGAGAGAAAGAGTGAGAGAGCGAGAGGAGAGACAGTAAACGACTAAGAGAAAGATTTCCTGATTTTTTTCCAGTCTACTGGCGGCACTGTCTAAGGCGTCCGCTACAAGCCGGTGACGTCTTCACCGCCAAGGGCAAAATTCAGGACCGCATGCAGAGGTATAGCTTTTGTCAAAAGAATCAAGGTCGCTGTCTCCAGATGGACGTGCGGTCTAGAAGCTAGCTATGTCACCGACGTGTTTGGTCATTTGACCACCGGAACTTCCGGAATACATCCATTCCGGGTGGTCACATATGCGCATCGGCTCGGGAGGCAGGTAGGAGCCACCTTAAAGACTCCAAGCGCCTTAGCTGTTTTCAGCGTAATAGGTCACGTCAGAAAAAATTTCCGGTCAAAACCCGATTTTCAGAAGCCCTGGCAGCCCGGCTATCAATACCACAAACTCCCCTTCGCGCCGGGAGCCGAATTTGAGATCACGATCCGGTAGACTGCTTTGGATACCTTGAAAATTACTCTACAGACTCATCACCCCGACCCGAGTCCAAATCCAGTACTCTGGGAAAGATGCACGCTGGGGTGGAGCGACGATTGATATCAAGGGACAATCCACTCCCCTCTCGTCTGTCAAGCTTTTCCAGGTTGACTTCACTTGAATTTTTATCAACTTTTTATTAGTGCTGCGGTGAGATTCAAAACGTGACGATCACTGGCACACCGTTGGCCAAAAATGTGGTAGGTCGTAAAAGTGGTAGAGCTCGATTTTCCGCATTTTCCCAGGCTCTAAACGTGTGTTTAGGTCCGTCAATGGGACGCGCCATGCCCATCGTTCGCTTCGTACAATGATGACGATGAGGATGAGCATCCTCCGACACCAAAGCCGACGACGAAGGCTCCGACGAAGAAACCGACGAAGCGACCGCATAGCCATGGTCATAGCCATGACGACAGCCACGACCACGGCCATAGTCACGGTCATAGCCATGGTTCTGATGAGGACAAGTAAGTTTGAATGGCTTTGATGTAGATGTTCAGCCGGGTTTTAAAGGGGCCAGAACGCGCCCGAGCCAACACCTGTCGTAGGCTGGGTATCCGCGGCTACGGAGGCTCCAAGATACGCATGTGCCTGCAGCAGCCCAAATCTTGCTTACCTTTGAGTGAAAGCAGTTTGGTCGAAACAACAGATCCCATAGTTTTGCTCCCTGGCTGCCTTTTCCTTTCAAAACGATCTACAAGCCAAATTTCCAGGAGCTGGCCATCGGATGATGGAAGAGATAGAGGACACGGCAATGGAAATCGTGGACGAAACGGTGGTCGAAACAGAAACGGCAATGGCAATGGTAATGGCAGAGGCCGAGGCGGAAGCAGCGGTCTGTCGCTGGACGACCTGGACCTCGACATCAACGTCGGCCAATTCATCGTCGATGGCGCTCCGATGGCTCCAGCACCACAAATGCAAATCCCCTCCTTCCAGATGCCGTCCTGGTTTGGCAAAAAGTAAACTTGTGCCGAATTGTTCGTTTCTAATAAATGTTGTTGACAAACGATTTTTGAATTATCGTAATACAGCGCTGAAAAATGCCCGTCAATTAAATAGAAAAATGATGGAAATTAGCTCACCAACTAGCTAAATTTTTCCATTAGGCGCATGACGGCTTTCTGGGTCATTTCAATACCCTTGTCTATCTTGGAATCTGCTTGTCTGTGAAATAGGCAGTCTTTAGCCTGTTTCGATGAGATTGATGGAGAGCGGTAATCCCATCTCTTAAAATCGAAGCTTTAATGAATAAAGAAAGTAGCGGTTGTGTCAGTGCGGATTTACCTGAAACTTCTCCGCAGGATATTCCGATAGAAACTTAAGTTAAGGCGGTTTTTGGTAGGTCTTGTCGGTCTCGAGATCATTACATTAGATTTCCGATCTGTTTTCGACACCTTTTATTTTTTTTTTTTCGATCTGATAACGTTAGGTTTTTGTGGAAATCCACACTTTGCAAGAAAACTATTACCGGAAGTTGATTTTGCCTATGAAACGGTCGGAGCACGTGGTTTTGAGTTTTTTGCTAACGGGATTTGGAAGAACTTATGCAAATTGGGGACAGACAAAGGTTCTGGGTGGGATAGGGTCAAACACCGCGCAATCTCCTCGCATATTTATGGTAGATCTGGCAGTCTGTCGCTGACCATAAAGCATTCAATGAATTAAATTCACGTCTGAAAAGCTTTCATGCTTTTTAGAGAGACGCAACGTTTTACGATTTATGCATTGGTGTTTGATGCCTGATTTCTGTACCTCAGCTGCCGCGAGACGATCGCCGGAATCTGCGCGCGAAACTACGCAACTTCGCCGCAGAATCTCACGTTTTATTTAGGGTTTACGAGCGGCGTCGGGTTTATAAGATCGGTTCAAGTGATCGACACATTTTGTGACGAATGTCATCACGTACCTGGGCATGGATAGCCCTTCTCATCGCGTTAGTTGATGTGGTTTCCGGTGGACCGGGTCCCGGGATGTGTGAGTTTTGCGTTAGAACTTTCCCATTTAGCGGTGGCTCGAATTTTTTAGGATCAGATTTTGTAGTCGGGATACTTTAAATATATTGATTTTGAGGCTTAGGCCTCCTCGTAACTTTTTTAGATTGGCGACGATGCCTGAAGCGACCAATGCGAGCCGGTGACGTCTTCACGGCACGCGGGAAAATCGGGCCACAAATGACAAGGTACCGTATTTCATGTAATGTTTCTAAAACTTCTGGTAGCCTTCTGAAAGTAGAAGCTTAAACATAAAAAGTTACCATTTCTTAAAAAGAAAATGGTAAATTTTTTAGTAGACAAATGCTCCGATTTTTCGACATTCAAAGGGGTTTTCTGTTAGTGCTGCCTCCCATTTGAAATATAACATATACCTTACTTAAAACCCTTTTAAAGCACACCATTGCTTATTCAGCATTTCCCAGAAGAAGAATTTAGCTTCGCCCGATAGGGGAAACTGATGGGAGGCCTTCCCCCTTCGTCGCTATGCCCTTAAAATCGCAAATCAGATTTTTCAGATGGACCTGCGGCCTAGAAGTCGCCTGGTCGAATCAGGTCTTTGGCCACTTTGACCACCGCAACTACAAGGGACAAGCGCCGCTGATCACCTACTCTCATCGTCTCGGGACCCAGGTAAAGTTTGAATTCAGATCATGCGGCGACCTAGCCTGAACTCAACAAATAATAACGTTCATATTGCCAGATCTCGATTCCAACTCGATAATTTAGGCTTGGGAGCCACCAAACACATTTAACGTCTTGCCGTTTCTTCCGGGAACCAATTTCGTCATCACGATCCGGTGGGTATTTTTATGAGATTGTTTAAGAGATTAGGATCTTCCGTACGTTGGCTGGTAATTTCGATTCCTTACAGCATCATCTCGCAGTCACGAGTCCAAGTCACCTACGGTGGTAACAACAGATGGCCTGGGGCCACCTTGACATCAAGGGAAGGCAGACACCGATTGGGTCGGTTAGGTACTTTCAGGTTTGGTTGTTTTCAAGGCATCGTTGAATCTCTTTCAGTGCAATGGCGGTATCAACTCTGTGACGCTGAGCGGCGATGCATTGGCTGATAATGTGGTAGGTCAAAATTTGGCTAGGAATGACGTAAGCCAAGCTGAACTTAAGCCCACGCCCATGTCTAAGTCTAAGCCTGAGCTTAAGACTAAGCCTATGGCTAAACGATTTCGCCCCATTAGTCATAAAACCATTAGTCATAAACCCATTAGTCATAAATTCCATTAGTCTAAACCCATTGTCATAAATTCCATTAGTCATAAACCATTAGTCATAAATTCCATTAGTCATAAACCGTGGTCATAAATCAATAGTCATAAAACCATTAGTCATAAACCCATTAGTCATAAAACCATAGTCATAAACCATTAGTCATAATTCCATTAGTCATAAACCCATTAGTCATAATTCCTAGTCATAAACCCATTAGTCATAAATTCCATTCGTCATAAACCCATTAGTCATAAATTCCATTAGTCATAAACCCATTAGTCATAAATCCAATAGTCATAAATTCCATTAGTCATAAATCCATTAGTCATAAATTCCATTAGTCATAAATGTTATGAAACTGATTGCTTGGAAATGTTATTCTCTGATATAATCCCGTTAACAAATCCAAAATTAATAGGTTTAATGATATCCGATCACGTGCAACCAAGGAGTTTGATTCGAGAACACGACAAGGACCATCACATACACCTCAAAACCTCTAACCTCAAACCTCGAAACTCAAAACTCAAAACTCAACACTCAAACCTCAAAATCTACGGTTAATAAAATTTATGACTATTGAATTTATGACTAATGGAATTTATGACTAATGGGTTTATGACTAATGGAATTTATGACTAATGGGTTTATGACTAATGGAATTTATGACTAATGGGTTGCAATGAAATGGGTTATGACTATGGAGTTTATGAATGGTGGCTTGGTTATGCATGGGTATGCTAATGGTTTTATGCATGGGTTATGACTAATGGTTTTATGACTAATGGATTTCGCCCTGGCTAAACCTAACCATGGACAAGCGCGCCTAAGCCTAAGCCTAAGCATACACTCAAACTTGAACCTATGCCTAGGTTCCTGAACTCCAAGCTGAACTTCTCCGTGTAGGAGTCCTTTTCAGATCCACGATTGGCTGGCCGTTTGCCCGGCATTCGGCTCAGACACGAAGCCACCGCCACCTCCTCCACCGCGTCCTCCACCCGCGATGGTTCCTCCACGTCCGACGCGCTAGCCACTACACCTCAGGGCCAAGTGGGGAACGAGTCAGACCCGCCCCAAATCCCAGTAGGGCCTTTGGCCAGGACAGGCCACCACTAATGACGCATCTCTATACCGTTCTCGGCGCACCCTCGGGGTGACAGTGCGCGGTCGATCGTCGGGTAGTCTTAAGAGAAGGCTTGCGTTGCGGATGCGTTACGGGCGCTGGTTGCGCGATGCGGATGAGTGATTACGGCTGCATCGTGCTTGCATTGCGGTTGCGTCGTGTCAGCTTTTCGGCTGCGCTGCGGGCGCTTTGTGGACAGGTTGATGATGCGTAAAGGGCGCGTTGCTGCAACATTTCTCTTACGTTGTGGGCGCACTCCGGTTACGTCACGGCCGAAGTTCGGGGAATTTGCCCGTGCTTTGAGGTTGCGTCGCGGGCCGCTGCGGTAACATCACGGCGCGTCGCGTTTTGGCCTCGAGGCTTCGCAGGCTCGTTCCGGTTGCGTCGCGTCGCGTGCGCGTTGCGGTTGGCTGACCGCCTTTTTGTACTGAACCATAGCACACACTTTAAATACATCAACACCATGTCACTACCAAGCAACAAAATATTTTCAGGGACTGGCCAGACTCTAGGAATAACCGACGCGGAGGCGGATCCGATGGTTCCAGCAGAGGAAACAATGGGAAGAAGGGCGGGCTGTCTTTGGACGATTTGGATATCAATATCGACATGGGGCAATTCGTGATGCAAGGAGCCGCACCACAACCTCAACCTCAATTTTCCAATATTCCGGGCTTGAAGCCGCTATATTGGTCTTGATAAATTTTTTCTTGTTAAAGGAATCCCCCCAATCCAAGCTAAAAATCTTTCTGCAGCAATTCACGGTATTCTTAAAATGCCTTTTCGATGCAGAGCTTCCCATGTTTTAATTCATGTTTTGACGTTTGATGCTGTGGATCTGTTTTTCAGATCTTTGATGGAGTGTCTGTAGTTATTTACGCGAAACTACGCACGCTAGTCGGCACCCGGATCCCACGGTTTATGGTGTCGACCGTATTTATACGACCGCCACGAGCGGAGACTACTTTTCGTGGCGACACGTCACTAATGCGGGAATTTCTGTTATTTCTACTTGCTTTGTTGGACGTGGTATGGGGTGGTCCGGGTCCGGGCATGTGTGGGTTTTTTTACCCGGGTGGTTTAACAAGAATGTGAATAGGAACTTTGCTAAAATCGTAGACATAAAGTTTTTCACCTTATATGGCTTTTAAGGTTTTAAGTCTAGTCTGACTAAAGATTTCCTATCATTTTGTCGAGCCCGACTCGCGCTACACACTTTTCCTTTCTTGACGAAATACCAATTGTGGCCGCCGCGGCCGTTGCGTGGCGTAGGCATCCCCAAGGATCATGAAATCCATAGCCATTGCTACCGTCCCTTTAAAGAGGTACCGGCATTCAAAACCGCGACCGGACCAGAAACGCGACGCGACCGCTTCGCGGTCAAATGCACAGGAGAACGCGAGCTTCCTTCCCAACGGCGTATACTAAAAAATATTCCAGATTGGCGACGCTGCCTGAAACGTCCGATGCGTGCGGGTGACGTCTTCACGGCTCGAGGCAAGATTGGGCCCCGGATGACAAGGTATATCGCTAATTCATTTACGGTCGCGTGCAGCTAGTAATCAATCGCCAATAAAACGATTTTTGCAATTTGAAGAGACGTATCTAGGCTATTTCGAAAGCTGAGACATGGCGGCAAACTCGTCCCGCGAACTCACTCAAAGGCCCGCGAAGCGGGTTTTGGGCACTGGTTTGCAAAATAAATTTTTTTAGGTGGACCTGCGCCCTAGAAGTGGGCTGGTCGAACGAAGTTTTTGGGCATTATGATCATCGTAACTACAAGGGAGCTGCTCCACTTATCACCTATTCACATCGTCTCGGGACACAGGTCTACTTTAACAAACTATCCGCAGTTATTCAATATAAAATTTTTAGGCCTGGGAACCACCGCACACATTTAATATTTTGCCTTTCACCCCGGGAGCCAATTTCGAAATTACGATTCGGTAGGTTTTTTCACGTTTGTTGTTATTTGAATGCGGTTATCGTATCAAAAAACCTTACTAAAATGCTTATAGAGTAATCTCGCAATCACGGATCCAAGTATCCTACGGTGGCGATAACAAATGGCCGGGTACCACCTTCGACGTTAAGGGACGGCAGACACCCATCGGGGCGGCTAGATACTTTCAGGTTTGGTATTACCAAAGCACGTGGACTATTTTTTAGTGCAATGGCGGTCTGACAGGTGTGACGCTGAACGGGGAATCATTGGCCAATGAAGTGGTAAGTTTATAGGTCAATATTATACTTTTGTTCTCAATTCTGAGTATTTTTTTGCTTCAGGATCGAAGCGTAAGGAGGTGTATGCGTAGCGTATAGTAACATAGTCTGAACGATACTCCCTTCAGATCCACGACTGGCAAGCAGAGTGCCCGCCGTTCGGCTCAGAAAGGGAGGAAAGTCGTCCGGTGCAGCGAGGAGGTGGTAGAAAGCAAAGGCCTCGCCCTCCACCACCTCCGCCACCGCCGCCACCGCCTCCGCTCCACCGCCTCCCCCACCACCTCCCCCGCCAGCCCCTCATAAGCACAGCCATAGCCATAGCCATAGCCATGAGCACAGACATCGGCATGGCTCGGATTCGAGGTCAAGGGACCGGGATGATGATGGGTATGTTTCGAAAAAGGCAGCGCGTTGCGTGGCGGTGCGGCCGACTCTGGGCTAAAATTACCTGACGTTTATGGGTACGCAGAAAATATTAAATTTGCAAGACCTAATATGGCGCACGTGACGTACGATAAGATTCACACGAGGATGCGCGCCACGACGCAACCGCAACGCTGGGAATCCGGAAACCCAACGTATCAGCATCGCAGCAAACTCTCCACTCATACGCGTTCTGTAAGTAGCGCAGCCGCAGCGTAACCGTACCGCAACGCAATGAAACTTTGGCGCAACCCAAACTCAAGTGTAACGTAGCCGCAGCCTGAGGAGCACGCAACGCATACGCAACGCCGCTGCAACAAACTGGAACACTAGAATCTCGGCTTCGTGCGTCGATATAGGGGGCGTAAAGTATACCAAAATACTTGCCAGGCCTCGACGAACATGTTTGAATACTTTACACACCTATAGAGAGATGCCGAGATACAAAAATTGGGGTCGGCTGTGCCTACAGTCTCACGGCTAAAATCATCTTTCAGTGGCTGGCCAGACCTTTCAAAAGGTGGGCGCGGAAACGGTGGACGCGGATCCGGATCCGGCGGTTCTGGCAAGGGCAAAAACGGCAAGAAGGGCCTCTCACTCGACGATCTGGACATTACCATCGATTTGAGCCAATTCCTGATGCAGGGCGGGTTCGGTGGGATGCCAATGCCGATGGGCGGACAGCCGGCCGGACAACCACAGCCACGGATACACCCACAACCACTGAAGCCGCAATTACAAGCCGAACCTCAATTCATCCCACTGCCCGTGCTCGAGCCACCCAATTAGTTTGAAATAAATGTTGTTAATATTCAAAAGCCGTTGTAGACCTTTCCTTGACCTATTTTTCGTTTTTTTTATGTTCGCTTCTGAAGCAACTGCGCCGTTACAGCTGCTTTACCTGTGAAAAGCACCTGCTAAATTTTCCATTCACACTAGCTTTTTCCGAGCATTCTTCTTCAGGGCCCATGATGCTTGAAACGGATTTCTTTTGAGGCGCCAGAGCATAAAACGGACGCCTTATTTAACCATTTACGAGCCGCGGCCACCTGTTATGTTCGGGAACGGACCGACAAGCTGGCGGGCCAGCAATAAAAATCGGAACGGAAGGAGAAAGGTGTATGGTAGTGGCAAAAACAGCAAAAAACTGACTTCGTTTTTGCGGTTTTATAGATGTAATTCCTAGAAGTTTGTTAGCTTTCAAAATGCCGCCGACAATGGCCTGGAGGTGCCCGGGAAACGTTTTAAAAAGCAAAATAGAGGAAAGTGGAGCCTGGCAGTGGTGCTGAATTGTAAGATTTCGAATGATAATGTTTCATTGTAATGTAGTTTCGTCAGGATTGCAAAATGTGGCGAAGGCTCTTTGTTGCGCCTACAACACTTGCGCACAAAATAAGGGTGTCCGGAGTAATCATTTGTAGTCGAACCCGCGTAATCCGATACGCCAATCTGGCCTCTTCCTTGCTCGGCCAATTCTTTTCATTTATAGTTTTCTTGCTCGTTATTCAATCATTTCAATTGCAATATTTTTAAACATTGATTTTTTGCCTTTGTCTTTGCCTTGTCGACGATATTATCACACATTTTTATCAAAACCCCCTCAATAATCGTCGGGCTTAGGCGGTGGCGGCAGTGGAGGAAGTGGGCCTGGAGGAGCCGACCTCCCTGGATGACAGTCTGATTGACGTTGACGTCAACTTGCAGATTTTTGGCGAGCAGCCTAGCCAACTCTTCCATTTCACTCTTCGTCAGCCCCTTTCCGTTGCTTTTTCCAGAGTTAGAATTCGAGTTTGATGTTTTCTTTCCATCGGACTTTTTGCGTTTGTCTTTTGGCCATTCGGAGGAGTGGCTAGAAAGTAGGGAGTCGTTTTTAGATGAGTTTTAACAAAGTTCCTATACCTTTCATCCGAATCCCAATCGGAATGTCGGTGGCCTCGGGTTTTATCGCGATGCTTGTCGTCATCATGGTAGGAGTCATATGGAGGGCATCCAGATAGGTAGTTTGTCGACTAAATATTTTTTTTTGGATTAAAATGCTCCCAGAATAGATATTTTTAGACGTTAGATGCTTCAACCTTAATCTCATTTTTATAAAGCCTTTTAAGTTACAAAAGGGAATGCGAAAATCACCGGACGCTGTTAAAAAACACGTAAAGCTTACAACTTTCCCAGCCAACGCATCTCCGGTGAGCGACACGTTGTAGATGTCGCCGTAGCACTAAAAACCACAATAGTAAGCTTTAATGTTCCCAAATACCTCAAAAATCTTGACCGCATCCATAGACGTCGGGGAGCCCTGCATCGTCCAGGTTGTCCCCGGCCATAACGCCTTCTTACCGTAGTCAGTTTTCATCATGGTTGGGCTCAAGATTCTGAACAGATCACAGTTCCAAAAATAGAGAAAACAAAGCAAATAGTTCAGCAACAGCCTAATCAACCGGTTTGATTACTATTGCGTTCATTACCCGCGTTGGGCCTGACTAGGGAATGGTCTCCACTCGACATCGAATTTCTTGTTGCAAGTTAGCTCATTTTGTAGATCTCGACGAGACGAATCGATTGATGTAACTTTTAGCTGCGGATACCTTATTTTAACAAAGTTACAGCCCTTTAAAGTTTTTGACCTACCTTCATAAGCCCTCCCCGCATCCCCTCCACCGTGGCCTGGTGGCCTAGTGGCGTAGTAGTCGGCCTCTGGGGAATCTAACGAGGGTTCGAAGCCGCTCACGATTTTTATTTTTTGCTTTTTGGTCCAAACGTTCCTTTTTGCATTCTCAGGACCTAGACAAACTCTTTTTTGATTCTTTAACCTCCGTGAAGGTTTTAAACGATAAAAAGTGCATCGGAAAGTTTTGGGGCGGACACAACCCCATCATTCCCATACCTTGGCAAATTAGTTATTTGCAACATTCAAATACCTTGTATTAGCCGGGGTGCGTTAGTATTTACTAGGGAATAAAATATACAAAATTTCAAATTTTATTAATTTTTTTGGGGAGCATGACCACTCCTTCGGGCAAAAAAAATTGTAAAGTTTTTCCGATGCGTTTTTCCTTCTAAAACCTTCACGGAGGTTAAAGAATCAAAAAAGAGTTTGTCTAGGTCCTGAGAATGCAAAAAGGAACGTTTGGACCAAAAAGCAAAAAAAATAAAAATCGTGAGCGGCTTCGAACCCTCGTTAGATTCCCCAGAGGCCGACTACTACGCCACTAGGCCACCAGGCCACGGTGGAGGGGATGCGGGGAGGGCTTATGAAGGTAGGTCAAAAACTTTAAAGGGCTGTAACTTTGTTAAAATAAGGTATCCGCAGCTAAAAGTTACATCAATCGATTCGTCTCGTCGAGATCTACAAAATGAGCTAACTTGCAACAAGAAATTCGATGTCGAGTGGAGACCATTCCCTAGTGAAGGTTGGGCTTTTCTTTTAAGTCAACTGTCTGATCTTTCCATGCGCGATTTGCATCAATAACCCCAATCGCGCTTGTGCATCGGGCCGGCTGGTCGGTTTTGCCCTTCCTTGCCTCGGTTAAGAGTTCAGTATAACTCCCCCCCCCCGCCAGAACTTTTCAGCCTCTTACACCAAAAATCGTTAGAAAATTTTTTATAGCAATTATGGCTAGACTCTACTTTACCCCCCCCCCCCCCAGGGTCCTTTTTCGCCTGCGCCCTCTCCCCCAGGACTGGGTGGTAAAGTAGAGTCTTACCGCAATTATAAAACTGGGTTTTCTTTAGTTAGTCTTTGCAGCTTGGAAGTGTGTTTTCGTATCTCGGGTATATTTAGTCCTACAGAGCTGTCAATTGTACCAAAATGTAGCTCTTGTTCTGTTGAATCAGCCTACAGTACGTCTGAATCGAAAAACATCCAAAAATGAAAATATTTGAGTTAGAAACACCTGGGGGTGGGGGCGGGGGGGTAAACTGAACCGTAGCAATAAAAAAGCTTACGTGACGGTCAGTTCAAACGTGGTTCCGGGCAGGAAGGGCTTGGCGCCATACGTGTTCTCGGGTTGGAAGGCCTGGAAAAAATACGAGGTTATGACTTGGCAAGCTATCATTTGGTATGCTGTAGCTCATCAAAAACGCTCGAGCTTAAGCTCTGACTCCTTCCCAAAACCACCAGTAAAAAAAGATACAAACCCCAAGCCCTGGCCTCTGGGTATACACAATCAGTGGTGCACCCCAAAGTCGATGATCCATATGGGCAAAGACGTTTTTCGCGAATTGCGTCTCCAGATCGCACGTCCATCTGGAGTTGTTTGGATTGGAATGTACTTTTTCTACCTTTGCAAATTTGGCATCAGGTTTCCACGGGCGGTGAAGGTATCACCAATACGCATCGGTCGACGCAGGCATCGTTGAAAAACTAAAATAAGTCAAGAGTATGATAAAAGCCTGCAAACCACTGATCACTTTTTAGGAGTAGACTTAAATTTAAGCTAGACACGCTTGGGTTGCACTTAGGCATAAGCTTTGGCTTGCCAGACCGTGAAACTTACTTGGCGCTGTTGGCACTGGATCTTGGGCGTGTGAGACGACGAAAATCACAGCTAATATCCATAACCACATCCTGGCTTTGGACTTGAAGTGCTCGTCATTGAAAGTTGATCTTATTTATAGCTGCTTGCATTGAACTTTGTTGTAGCTGGGAAACCGGCCTGCTATAAATTATTTGCCCCCCGGAAATTGTGAGAAACGTGTGCCAGATCTTGCATGTGATTTGGCAGTCCGGAATTTACGGTAGCTCGTCTCTTGAAATATCGTTTTCGCTATCTCGCTTGCGCTCTCTCTCTCTCTCTCTCCCTCACGTTGCCTCTCGTTTTCTCTTTGTCTGTCGCTGTCCCGCTTTCTCTCGCTATCTCCGCCTCTCTCTCTCTCTCTTTGTCTTTCGTTCTCTAAATTGTCTCTCGCTTTCTTGCTCTCGCTTCGCTCTCACGCTACGCCTCTATCTCTCACTCTCTCCATCTCTGTCTCTCTCATCTCCTTAGCTTCCACTCTTTGACCCATCGGTTTTTTTGGCATGACCTTGGATAACTTTTGTTCCATGTCTGAATCCATCACCATATTTTGAACAAATTTATCAAAATGCTTTCAGTAATCGACGGGTTTAGGGGTTTTGGGAAGTGGAGGAAGTGGCGCTGCTCCTGAAGGGGCTGCAGCTCCCTGGATCACAGTTTGATTGACGTTGACATCGACTTGAAGATTTTTGGCAAGCAGCCTAGCCAGCTGTTCCATTTCACTCTTCGTCAGCCCTTTTCCATTGCACTTTCCAGATTCAGAGTCGGAGTTAGCCGGTTTCTTTCCAGTTGATTTTTTTCCCTTGTCATCCGGCCGTTCGGAGGAGACGCTAAAGATAAGGTTTTCATAGGTATCGTTAAACATATTGCTACCTTTCGTCAGAAGCACGATCAGAATGCTTATAACGGCCGTTATTCTCGTGATGCCTATCTGCTTCTTTGTACGAATCATATGATGGGCAACCAGACAGATAGTTTGTAGACTAAAAAATGAACAACTACATTACCTAAAATCTAATAAAATTGCGATATTAAATATCTTAATATTTAAAGGATCAGTGAAGCCACGGATTGATAGTAGTAGTTGATAGGCCCGGAACAGAACCCTTAAAATCTTTAATTCCAGAAAAGGCTCACAACTTTCCCGCCAAACGCGTCACCGGTGAACGACACGTTGTAGATGTCACCGTAGCACTGAAAACACAGTAATGGAGGTTTTGTTTCTCTCAATTACCTCAAAAATCTTTACAGCATCCATAGATGTCGGCGCGCCCTTCATCGTCCAAATGGTCCCCGGCCACATCGACTTTTTGCCGTATTCGGTTTTTATGGACGTTGCACTCAGGATTCTCAAAAAGAATAAATTGGTGATAGAAAATAACAAAGTTGACGTTTAAATGTAGACCACGTCAGACAGTCAATACTGCAGATGAAGTGAATAAGAATAAATAACAAGCGAACTGATGATAGCGCAACAATTCTAACTAATCAAGCTGTTTCTGCGTGCGTATTTTGTTGCTACGTGTAGCTGGTGACACCCAGTCGGCCAAATGAGTCTTTTCTCGGATTTAAGGAGAGCATAATTAAAGGTACACGCAAATCTCGTTCAAACATTTTTTTGCAGGGGTTGGGAAATCTCGCCTTGACCCTTCATAGCCGCTCTCCCCTTCCCCTCTCTCGTCTCTCCCTTGACCTATTGGTCTGTGGCGCTTGCCCCAGGTGAGCGGCCCGGGTTCAGTTTTGCTCCGCGGCGAGCGCCTACCGTAACCCTGTTTGCTATCCCGCGGACGGTTACCGGCCGGTAACCAAAGCAACGAGACTTTGGTGTACCTTTAAGGTCCAGTCCAGTCGTGAAGATGATCAGTACCGCTGATTCAACTTTAACATGTCGGATTTGCATAAAACCTTCCATTTGAGCCTTATAGACCGGGTTGGACGGTCGGTTTTTGGAGGTTTTTCAGGGTCCTGAGCTTGCCAGTCGAAGGCTATTCGTCCAGTCGAACGGTGTTCTCAATTTTTGGCCAAAACCCACGTGACCTTCAGCTCGAACTCGGTGCCAACGGCGAAGGGCTGGGCACTGTATTGCGTGTCGGGTTGCCAATTCTGAAAAAAACCAATCACCAGCCAAGCACTCCCCAGCCGACAGCCGACTACTGTAGCTCGCCTACCTTTTACTCTACAGGCCTCTAAAGTATACGAAAATGCTCACCAGGCCAAGGGGGACATTTTAGTATACTTTTGAAATTAGAATAGAAAATCGTGATACAAGGCTGGGGCTGGCCGGCACCTTCTTGAGAGCACGAGCCTTTACATTCCTCTACCCAAGCGACAAAGTTTTACCCCTGATCCTGGCATATGGGTGTAGACGATGAGTGGCGCTCCCCAGAGTTGATGATCCAAATGGACGAAGATGTTTTTCGTGTATTGTGTCTCCAGGTCGCACGTCCATCTGGAGTTGATTGGAATGCAACTAACTTTTTTCTACCTCTGCAAATTCGGCATCAAATTTCCACGAGCGGTGAAGGTATCACCAATACGCATTGGCCGGCGGAGGCATCGTTGAAAGTCCGGAAAGGTAAAAAATAGACTTGATAGCTAAAAATTAGGTTTGGACTCTGGCTTGGGCCTAGTTTTCGCTTGGACTTTGGCTAAAAATTAGGCTTCCCTTTGAGCTGGCCAGTTTCTTAGGCGTGCTCGGAGCCGTAGGGACACGACTTATGGTTTCGGAAAATGCGTAAATCACTGATTAATATTTGGAATCTCACATGGAGCCGTCGGCACCGGATCTCCGGCTACTAAAATTGGGAAGATCGCAGTTAACACCCACAGCAAAACCATCAGCGCAGAATACAAAGAAGACGCAGGAAAGGTCATTTATACCTTCTTCCGGCGTGAACTTTGTTTCGGGATTGTAAAGCCGGCGGCAAGCGATAAATCGTGGATGATTGTGGGAGAAGTGTGTCAAACAGAACCGGAACTGTTGGAATACGGTAGTCTCGATATCAGAGGATCTGTCTCTCACTGGCACTGGCTCTCTCTCTCTCTCTTTCTTTCTCTCCCTCTTGCGCACTTTTTCTCATTTTCTCGTTCTCTTTCGTTATCTCTACATCCGGCGCTCTCTAACTCTCTCTCACTCTCTCTCACGCTCTCTCGCTCTATCTCTGCCGCTCTTCCGCTCTGGAGCTCTCTCTCTATATATAATAACGGGTTTAATAACTTTATTGGAATTTCATCAATAATCAAGAACCGGCGGAATCGGTGGAACTGGAACCAAGGGAGCGGCCTCTCCCTGGACGACTGTCTGATTGACATTGACGTCAATTTGGAGGTTCTTCGCCAGCAGCTTTGCCAATTCTTCCATGTCCATGTCTCCCTTGCCGTTTTTGTCGGAATTACCATTATTCTTGCCGTTGTTGTTTCCATTGCCTTTCTCCCCATCTGAGGGCCATTTTGTGTCGCTGAAACAAACTTCTTAAAAGAGAGAGAGAGAGAGAGAGAGAGAGAGCGAGAGAAAACTTTGCTCTCACCCATCCTTATGCGAATGTTCCGAAGAATGAAAATGTGAGTGCCGGCCACGTCCGTCGCCAGCTTCGAAACTGCAGGTATCATGGTTGCTGCTGCTCTAAACTAGGCACTAGATTTCTCTTCACAGCAGCTATAATATCTGCCAGAATCGACGCCTTTCGTCTACTAGGTCTCGACAATTACGTTTCGCACCTATCCACGCCAGCTAGCCTGTTTCGAAGGTTGCTAAAAGCTTTCCAGCGTTTTTTGGAGCCGTCGATGCTAGCTGACCGGGGATCCTCTAACACTTTTTACTATTGATTTTCTCTTGCAAAGCCAAGAGTGCCCGAAATCAGGGTCTTAGATGTCATTTTCTGCTGTAGCCTTACTTACAATCTTCCCATGCAGGTTGTCGCCGCTCAATTCAACGTTGTGGAGATCGCCGTAGCACTAAACTCACGACAGAGTCGGATGATCACGAAAGTTATATACCGACAGACGCAGCGCCGAGCTCATTGGGGTCGGCGTGCCCGTTTGCGTGTAAGTCTGGCCCGGCCACTTCGAGGTTTTGCCGTATTTGATATCGATGGTCGTCGGTGAGATGATACTGTAACGTTAGAAATTCTGAGGTGTTGTGGTTGGTGAGCGCCTTAAAGTTGAGTAGGATATCGGCAAACTCGAAACTTACGTTACTTTCATCTCAAAGCTCGATCCCGGGCTGAAGTTGGGCACCTTGTAGAAAGTGGGTGGAGCCCAAACCTTAAGAAATTGTTTTTTTTCTTTTTCGTGCTTATGATTTGTATAAACTCTAACCGGGAGAGAGAGAGAGAGAGAGGAGAGAGAGAGAGAGAGAGGGAGTGAGAAGGGGGGGAAGAGAAGAGAGACGAGGGAGAGAGAGGAAAGAGAAGGAGAGGAGAGAGAGAGAGAGGAGAGAGAGAGAGAGAGGAGAGAGAGAGAGAGGGGGGGGGACTTTTCTTCGCTTTCTACATACCGGCTTTCCACTATGCGTATACCAAATCCTGTTCCAATCATTGAAATGCTGCTGCATATGGGCGTAGACCCCATTCCAGAAGCTCGTCTCCAGGTCGCAGGTGAACCTTAGAATAAAAGTACAACCCAATTAATTGAACACCATTTAGCGTTTGGCTTCAGACTCCCTCTCATCGTGAACGAGTCGCCAACTTGGAGCGGGCGTCGCAGACATCGCATAAAATCTGAAAAAATCCTGGGTGTCGGTCGGCTTCATCGTCCTAGCACGCACATGGTGTCGTTGGTTCTGCGCCCAGTGCGAAAATCGGCAAAAGAAGCTGCAGCAGAAACGGGACGATGGCTAGCAAAGATCGTCTGCAGAACTTGGGATCCATTTTATAGTGCTTCTGCTATTTGATTTACGACGTTTGATCGGAAGAGATCATAAGCGCACCGCGTGTGGCTTTTGGTCCTGAAATCGACCGGAATAGACCCGCAGTAACGTTCTATAGCTTAACGACCCTGGACGTTCTATAATCCATTACGGAATGGCACGAGGTGAGCAGATTTTGCGTCAAGTTCACTCGTTTTGCTTTGCCTTCTTTTTCAGTCGAAGCGATGGGCTTTTGGGCGATACCTGGCTATCGACACCCAGCTGCTTCAAAACCTCGATTCCCGGACTCTCCGGTCCCTTTAGAGTGGTTCTGAAATTCGAGGAAGACTCAGAAGCCATCACCCTCAAGTTATAACCATTTAAACCACAGCAATTCGACCAGTAATATCACCCTGGGAACCACCCTGGTCGACATGCAACTAAAGCCATAATTCCTTCCCGGCGGTTCCCATCGTTAAAAGTTGCATGTGAAGTTCCAAACGATTTGGCGTAGAACTTTGATTTGCGATCGGAAATTCAAAAAGTTCAAACTTTTTGGGGTTGTTTGGGGTCCGTTAGTCACCTTACTTTACCCACCCCACTGCCCACAGCCGAAAGGTCACAGAGTTTTTGATATTGTCAATCTTTTTTCAGGATTTCTCAACGCCATTCGATAGTGCGTCAAAAAATATCCCTAGAGTTTGAATTCCGGCCTAAAATAATGAGAGGGGGGTAGAGTAAAACGGGGCCCGGATCCCTTACGAATTCGGCAAACATTTCCATTGACGCAACTGACTACGACAAGATTCTGTCCTAACGGCATACGATACGAAATCATATCGGTGTTGCTCGGGAAGTGTAGCAGTCTTTAATGGCAATGATTTAAGAGAAACCGCAGAAAAAGCGACCGTCCCCCAGCGTACATGGCTTGAATGACCAGAATTTATGCAAATCACGCATATAAATTAAAAATACAAGGTGTCCCAATAAAAACACACCCCTCTAACTCGACGCAGAAGTATCTGATCGCAATGATAATTCAACGTATGGAAGCCCTTGAAAAGGCGAGTTTGCAGCAGTCTTCAAAACCATGTATTTATTTAAACGCGCTATTTTACAAGCCATTTTTTAAGATTTTCAGGTTTATTCGCCGCAAGTTCTCCAAGCAAAATGACTAAAAGTTTCCGTTGTTTAGAGGCAGAAGGCGTTTCTTAATGTTTTTAAATAAGCCATGAAATGACGCGTTTAAATAAAAATATGGCTTTGGAGATGCCTGTAAGCTGGCCGTTTCAAGGGCTTTCGAATGGTGTAGCTATCATTGCGATCCCATACCTACGCGTCGAGGTAGAGGAGGTGTTTTTTTTATTGGGGCAGCCTGTAGTATTCGACAATATTGACCTGTATTCGTCTCCCTATGGTGGACAACTTCGTGTGCGTTGCGTCCCTCCCTTCAAAACCTAAAACTGAAACCTTGACGATTCCTTTAAAACCACACCCCTGAGTGCCCCTGCAAAAAGTTCTGAATCACTCCCACTAAAACGTGCCAATTCGTGCCCCGTTTTCCCACCGGCAACGACCCGGCGCATTTGCATTTACACCCCGTTGTCGTCGTAGTCGATTTGTGAGGTGCGTGTCGTCGCGCGGGCCCTCGTAAATCAGGCACTGTCCGGTCAATAAAACGGGGCTCCGCCTGGGAATTCTTTGGCATCGTCCTTCTTCGGCCCGTCGCTTCACTTATTTGGATTACTGCCGTGCTTACGCGGACTTCAACGCGGATATGAGAATTTTCGGGGTCGTGATTCTATTGGCGCTTCACGTCGCCTCGCAGGACGATGCGGATGACATGGTTGGGTTTTGGATACTCAGCCAGAAAGTTTAAACCGGAAATTTAATTACGAGCCGCCAAGGAGGGTGCCCGGAGCGCTTCGTGAACATGGCAAAATCCATAAACCTACCTTGCCCGTTCCTTTAAAAAGCGGAAAAGCTTAGAAAACGGCATTTTTTTTATTTGCAACCTGGGCCTTGGGAGCTAAACTGCTCCCAATGCGCAGATTTTGATTTTCTGGCCAGCCGCTTACAGCTGGTAGACACCCTATGGGCTTCGGTCATTCCCCTTGCGCTCCCTCCCTTCGCCGAAACGCGCGCGACCTGGCTCACTATGCCTAAAATGGTGCAAATAGCCGCTCCCCACTTTTTTACTAAGGCGCCACTTTCAAAGTTAAATTTGATAATTTAAACGAAAACTTTTCGATAATTTTTTATCAGTTTGCGGTTTTTGACCGCGCTCTATCCAAATCCGACGAGACCTAAGCTCTAGCTCCTTTCCACCTCGGGTTGAATTCGGCTGCGCGCAGACAGACAGACACCACAGCAAAATTATTATAGTTGAGAGCCCGGGTCCTTCGGGTCCGGGTCCCTCTCACGACCACACGCGCGGGTGCAGCTCGCAAGAATGAGGAAATTTCTTTTTTTGACATTATCAAATTAGTCCAGCCCGACCCCCAAGAATGAATCAAACCTGCTGCAACTGTGTAAACTTGTGGTTTATCGGATGCTGTCGCACCTACATTTCGCGCCGAGTGGTGTGTTCGGGGGTTTGGGGTTTTTTTATTAGGGGGTGGCGGTATTAGGGGTGTGGTTTTTTGCGTAGCACTTATACACCAAACCCCTTTTCCCTTCCGTGGGGCCCCAAGGGACCCGCGCGCCCCGCCCCAAGGCGAAGTTGGGGTTGGGGGGGGGAAGGAGGGGGGGAAGGGGAAGGGGTTTGGGGGGGGGGGTGTCCTTTGGAGGACAGATGCTAAAAACGCCATCGGAAACAGCAGGGACGATTCCCCGAAGTGATGGAGAATTAGAGCATTTTGCACAGGAAGGGCATCAAATCGTGCCTCGAATGCGAAATCCACACACACGGACTACACGCCAAAGTTATATAACGTCGGATTTCAGGGTCTAACTCCAGCCGGGCGGTCCCTCCTGACGGAGGTTACGACTCGCCAAATGTGCCGGCTTTCCCGCCCTTCGACCCGAACGCCCCATACATCCCGATCTCGGTGCCGGCTGATGGGGGTGCTGGCGGCACGATCATCACGCAGGACGTGGGTTTCGACAGTGAAATAAATGTCGCAACGCAGCTTTTTAGCGCTACAAGATAAAAAAATATGAAAACACTGTGCTACTTAAAATAAGGCGTACTAGATGGATATTTTCCGTCATAATCCCCGTTACAGATCTCAATCAACATCGACGCCGATGGCTAATGGAGGCGTTGGGAATGGGTAAGGTCTAGGCTGCTTTAAAGGGCACCGGCAAGGCATTGCTTTGGATTTTGTCCGGCCTGCGTTTTTGCTATTTGTACCGTGCCCGCGAGACGCACGCCGTACTGAAAAAAACGCGGAAAATTAGTACTGGGCTGTTAGCGGGGGGCTTACTGGACAAATTTACCCAAGTAATCCGGTACGGCAGATAACGAAATTTAACTGATTTTTCTAGTATTTTCTATCGTCTTCTGGTAAAAAAACTCCCACAAATTATGAAAGTTTTGGTTCGAGCTGTATGCTGAAACGACCCAAAAAGACAAAATTTTTTAGTTAAAATTTTGAAATTACTTTGATAAGTTTTTTGGCAGTCCAAACCTACAACAAGTATTGGAAAAATATATATTGATTATCAAAATATGGGCAAAGGCGGCAAAACAAAGATTGGCTGACCTGCCAAAAGTCTTCCGCTTCCTCCCCCCCGATAACAGACCAGTGCCAAAATCTACAGTCTGTTCTTGCCGACCCTTTAGAAAATATTGGGAATCTTTCTGTTTTCTCATAACCATCCATTTCAGGGAAAGGTCGCAAGGGCGGAAGCGGGGGTAATGGAGGGAAGGCGGGCGGAAACGGTGGAAAAGGAGGAGGTCGCGGAGACGACGGGAAAGGCGGCGGCGTCGGCAGTTGGACCGACGACAGCGACGAGGACAGCGGAAGCGGGCAAAACGGTCATGGCAATAACGGCAAGAAAAGTGAGAATTTGGCGGCTACAAAACTCTATAGGGTGTCCCAATAAAAGAACACCCTCTCAACTCGACGCGAAATATCGGGTCGTAGTCATGGTTAGACCATTCGAAAGCCACTTGAAACGGCGAGTTTGAAACAATCTTCAAAACATGTTTTTGTTTAAAAACGCCATTTTACAGAGTTAAAAACATTAAAAGGTTGTTTTTGCATCAAACTAAATGTTAGTTCCGGTCATAGTGCTTCAGAAACTGGAGGTAAATTAGCCCGGATGCTACCTCCTGGAAACCGCGGGGCCCTGCTAAATGGCTTCTAAAATGGCGGATTTAAA